>PVJX010017100.1:0-38945 GCA_004027295.1 Dolichotis patagonum | reverse complement strand
GAGCTGCTCTATATAGGGAGGTAGTGGGACCCAAAACAAGCAGTGCACCCCATGGGAGTTAAAGGGGAGGAATTATCTAAAAAAGGGAGACAGAGGATATTGTTAATGGGGTAACAAGTTTTAAAATTTACATTATTCTCACCACTCTGCTTGGATGGATTATGTGCTGTTCCAGTTTGTCTACTTACACTAGACTTGAGGACATGGTCAGCTATCCCAAAAATAAGAGGACATATTATGGTAATCATCCCTAATTTTCCTATCAACTTAATCTGAAGCCCTTTATAACTTGTAGTGTCTTATTATGACTGACCTTATTTGAATCTGGTTTGTTAGATTGCTACTTTGTATTGACTGATTTTATTTAAATCTGTTGTGATGGATAGCATCAAGTCTAAGTGTATAGGCAGCTACACTGAGATGACAAGATTCACTAAGATACCCACTCTGGTTTAATTATTACTTGCTTTTGAAGTCTTATAATGTCTCCAATGCTTCATTTTTATTAATGTTGTTATAGACTGCTGAGACATCATGGTAACCATTGTAGATTGCCTTGTATTGCGGTTTTATGTGACTTCTCTGCCTCATGCTTTTCTAGGAATTGTTTTGTTTTATCTTGCTTTGTTTTGTTTTTCCTGCTAATACAGAAATGATAGATATACATGTAGAGACTCATGCATGTGTAGAGCTTATAAACAGTTTACGAGAACAACTATATAACACATGTTGAAATGAACAACTACTTTGAAGAAAAAGAGACACTACAATACCCAGTGCTGATTCCAAAATGTCATGATGTGAAGTCCAGCAAAACTATCACTTTTTGTTCAAAGTGATCTTAGCTTGCTTTGCCTTGTTTAAGTTCAACACACATTAAAGTATGGACAGTTGTTTTGAGGAGAATGAGAGACACTATGACAGCCATTCTTGGTTTCCCTAACGTCTGGTCTTGAAGACCTGAAATGCTCTTCTCGTCCTGCTCAGATCAATTCCATACTAGGTTGTTTCAAGTGAATTCCCTGTATGTGACAATATAGATAACTATTTGGAAGAAAACAAGAGTCAATATGATAGAGAGTGAATATCTCCAATTGTCTAATTTTGAAATTTTTGTCTCTTACATTGCTTTCTTGTGATCCACTTTGTTCTGCTTTGTTGTGTTTAATTTTACCCTTTTGATATAATTGCATGTATATTTGAGTGGGTAAGATGGATGACCATATTGCTGTTTTTGTCAGATCGTGGAGCAGAACTGTTAACAGTCTCATTGTTTGAATGTTCACTTTACATGTTTTAACTTTGTAATTTGAACAACTATTTCCAAGAAGTCAGTATGTAATTTGTCAAGTAATAATTTCTTAGGTTTTTTTGTTGTTGTTCTTTTCCTTTTTTCCTTGGAATACTGTATTGTTGCTACCCTTTATTCTGTTTTGTTTTGTTTTGTTTTTTTCTCTTTAAATAAAATTATTTTCTAAAAAAATAAACACTTTAAAATATTTAATATCATAGCATAATTTACATACTCTGTCACATAAGAAAAACCTAACGGATTCTGAGCTTGTAACATTTTGAAATAAATACTTAATAATGTTTAATTGCCTCCCTTGCTTGGTGGTTTCTTTCTGTTACTCTTAGAATTGTACTCATTTATTCTCTATCATGCCTTTCAATAACATTTTGAGTGTTGGTGGTCATTTTGGTGGTCATAAATTTTTTCAGTTGTTCTTTGTCATGGAAGTATTTGTTTTCTATTAATTTTGAAAGATAATTTTACAGGGTACATCAATCTGGGGTGGAAGTTATTTTCTTTCAGGACTTAAGACACTTCACTTCAAGATCTTCTTGACTTGAGAGTTTGTGTTGAGAAGTCTGCTGTGATTCTGATGGGACTTCATTTATAGATGATCAATTTCTTTTCCTCTGCTTTTAATGTCCTACGGTTGTGCTGAATTTCCTGTATCTTGATTATTATAAGTCTCAATGTAGATTTATTTTGGTTATGGCTAATTGAAGTACTATAAGCTTCACTTATCTGTATGCCAGATCCTTTTCCCATGTTTGAGAAGTTTTCTGCTATTACTTCTGTAAATAGTCCTTTTATTTCATTTGTGTCGACCCCTGCTTGTTTGCAGATACCTATCACTCTTAAATTATTTTTTCTTTGTGTATTCTTATAATTGTTGAATTGTTATTTTTTGGTTCCTTGTTATTTTAAGAGATCTTTCCTTTCATGAACACTAGCTGAGATCCTGTCTTCAAGGTCTAAAAGCTTATCTTCAATCTCTTTCATGTGGTTTTGCCAGCTTTTGATTGACTTTCCAATTTCCTAGATATCTTTTGAATCTGTCTCATGCAATGTAATTCCCTTTTATATTGTTCATTCAAGGTTTCCATCATTTTTCTATGCTCCCCTTTTTTTTAATCTGTCTTATTTAGATATGCTGAGCAATTCTTTCATTAATTTGTGATTTCTTCTTTTACCTGACACATTATTTCTGATTAACTTACTTTTACAGTCTCATGAA
The DNA here is from genome assembly GCA_004027295.1 of Dolichotis patagonum. NCBI lineage: Eukaryota > Metazoa > Chordata > Mammalia > Rodentia > Caviidae > Dolichotis > Dolichotis patagonum. The sequence goes on along the minus strand of PVJX010017100.1, from coordinate 36,417 downwards.
GTTGTTTCTTTACTTCAGTTGCTAGCCTCTCAGAGATTGCAGGTGTGTGGCTTTCATTTTCTTCCATGACTCTATCTCCTAGACTTGCTCTGTGTGGGCTAAAGGTCTGCGATTGCCTTTTGCTCCTTCGTCTTGACATTCACCTGAGTTTCTCCCAGCAACCCAGTTGTGGGGTCCCAGGAACTTTCCACTTTGGCTGCTCCTCTGTGGTGTAGGGGAATGGGACTGGCACTTGGATTTCTCTGAACCCAGGTTCTCAGGAAGGTAGCAGGGCATGGGACAGGCTCCTCCAGACCTGTGCAGCTACACTGATGCTTCCCTGATGGCCAGGGGTATGTGGTGGTGGGTCTGTTTCTTCTCTCAGTCTGTGTGTCTACACAGAGACTCCCCCATTGGTGACAGGCACACAGGGGTGTGTTCGTCTGATTCTCCCATTGTGTGCTGGCGCCCCCGGGAAAAAAGGTCTCCGATGGCAGCCTGCAGGCACATGGGGCATATCTGACTGTCTCCCTGCCTGCAATGGCTGCTTGCAGGAAGCAAGCCTTCGTGGTGGCAGCAGGCATGCGGAGGCCCAGATTATTTCTGTAAATTCCATTATTTCTATTGTTGAGTAATAGTAAAGTTTATTTGTAAATTTCTTTAATTAATGAATTAAGGACTAATTGTTGTAACCTAATTTTATTTAATCTTGAATAAATAAATGATATCTAATTTCAGTGAGGAGCAAATTGTGAAAATTCACAATGATTCATCCTAAATAATTTTATGACTCTGATACAAATACTGATACAAAAAGTAAACATGATGTTTTCCTTTCTCCAGTAGTTTGCTTGCAGATGATGGAAGTACATATACATTCACAAACAAATCGGGGAGGAATTGCAGTGGTACTCATTCAGCATATGCTGATAATAATGAAAAGTAATAATACAGGTAGCAGACAACAATTTTTGTGAGCTTCTGCATGCTGAGCATTTTACATGTGTTCATTTTAATACAACCACATATAAGACTTACGTTATTCCTTTCCTTTTTTTTCTTGTGGAAACTAAGTCACAATGATTTTTTAAGGTACCTTAAAAGCTACACAATAAGTGACATATCTTGTCATACAAATGCTTCATAGAAAGTAGGATGAATATATTATCCGACAGGAGTATTAACACGTCAGGTATTATTTTCTGAAATTTTTTTATTTACCTACTTTTAAAGTGAAAGATAGTGTTGTATGATTTACCTCATGTAACACAATGTTTTGAAGTCCATGTCTATTTGTCTGTCTGTCTGTCTGTCTAGTAGCACGATGCTAACACATGCATTATCTCACAGTTATCATTTTTCAAGAATAAAATGTATTATCACTATTGTCATAAAGGAGACCAAAAGAAGGCAGGTATTGTAGAGGCATATCCAGGGTAAAGAAAATAAGATTTAAGAAAAAACATGTATTGTGAAAAGAAACGTGTCTTTTTAGTTTTGCTTTGCCAAAATTCTATAAACTCTATAGAAAGGTGATAAAGAGAGCTAATTAGGGAGTTTGATTTGTTATGGATAGGAATTTGCATAAATAACTAGAAGCAAAAGAAACACTTTAAGAAAAATGGTAGGATGGTTGAGTATTATGTGCTATAAAAATAATTTTGATAATGAATTTGACGAAGGGAATGAAACAGAGTAAGTTAGAAACAGCAGTTCAAACAAGTGAATGAAAGCTGCAGTAGCATGGAATGAGAAGAAAGAACAACTTAAAAGAGAGTTGGAAGTAAATGTGGCAAGATGTATTCACTATTTGGACTTTGGGTGTAAGTGAGAAAGAAGAGGCACAGGACCAATCAGGTGACCTCTTTTGATGGACAGATAATGATGTCATCAAAGGAAAAAGTAAATTTAGGAAAAAGCCATAGTTTAACTTGAGAGAATCTGGACAAACTGAGTTTGAAAGTCATCTGGGGCTGGATAGCTAAGAGTTTGTTGAATGTTCAGGAGAGGAGCAGACGAGTCTAAGTGTGTAGAAAAGTGAATTGTGACAAGAACCCTGAAGATCATCAATGCTCAAGAAAAATATAGAGGAACAGAAGCCCATGTAAGAGTCTAAAGAGGACAGATAGGAAAAGTGGGGTTCAGGGGAAGGGAAAGATGTGAGAAACATTAAAGTAAGTGGGGAATTCCAATATTAAAAATTCAACTTTTTTTTTTGATACTAAGGATTGAACTCATGGCCTCATTCTTACAGTCAAGCACTTGAGCCATTGAGCTCAATCCCTGGCCCAATAGAAAGTTACAAAGTTGGTTCAACATTCATATATTTAATTTATCATACTAATAGCCTGGTTTTTTGTTTTCTTTTTTTTTTTTTTTTTTGTACCAGGGATTGAACTCATGACCTTGCTCTTGCCAGGCAGGCACTCGTGCCATTGAGCTAAACTCTTGGCCCCTTAATATTAAAATCTGAAAGTAAACAAAATCACTTAATTTACTTAATAAAAATTTAGTTAAAAGAAACAAAAATCACAAATTATTTACTTAAATTATTAAAGCAGCTATTAAATTCTTACATAAAGGGCTTATCAAGTTCCCTAATTAAGCCAGTATTTTAAAATGCTGGTCGTTCTATTTCAGAGTTAGTTTTTTGTAATCATAGAAAGATCAGCACCCTCTGAAAGTCGTGCTTTTGCTCTTTATAAAAGGAGAGCTTTCTGTCACTCTGTTGGGAATATTCGTAGACTTTGGAATTGAAGGAATGACAATTTTTTAAGAAGTTGAGTTTTAAAGTATACCTTGGCTTCTATTTTAAATTTATTGAGGACAATAATAGATGTCACCTACTTTGGTTCTAGCCTGCAAAGCAAGAATGATAATGGTTAAATTTTATTGAATGCTAACTTTTCCTGAAGCCATGTTTTAATTTGCTTTATGTGAATACACTCATTTTCCCAGGAATTTCTGATAAGTGAGATTAAACAATTTGATCAGGGTCATGCATCAAGGGAACTCACAGCCTAGGAGTCTTACTTGGGCTGGCGCTAGGAGTCTTACTTGGGCTGGCGCTTAGTTAACCTATTGAATTACCACCCCTTCTTGCAAATGAGGTGCGAGGATCACAGGACTTGCCTGTGTGGTGGTTGCGGCACAAGGCCCTCTTTCAGGCATCATGCCTCATCTTAGGCCATAGAATTTCTCTAACGTTATTGCCCCTTTTCCTGTCCAATGTGGAGTCTACTCCATGAATTCCCTGTGCTTGGTGATTTAAATTTAGGAATTAATTGTCAGGTTGCTGGTCCCTAGTAAATATCACCTTATTACAGTGGAACAATAAAGCTGTTCAATTAGGTGCAGCTGCTTATTTCTACTCCAGAAAGGGCCTCCTTTAACACTTAAAAATTTTAAATATAAAATTACAATGTACTTTCAGAAACTTTTCAAGCCCCAATGTCTGTAAATAGCAGAGATGGAACTAAAATTCAGGACTCTCTTTAATGACTAGACTCTGAACTACAACTATACAGTCAATTCCATTGGTGTTAATATATAATAGCTGGTTTTAAAAGATAAATAAACCAGCTGGGTGTGGTGGTGTGTGCCTACAACTCCAGCACTCAGGAGGCTGAGGCAAGAGGATCACTGGAAGTTGGAGGCCAGTATGGGCTACAAAGTGAGTTCAAGGCCAACCTGAACTGCATAGTGAAACCCTATCTCAAAAAGACACACACACACACACACACACAAACCAAAAAGATACTAAAAAAATAAATAAACCAGGAGTTAAAGAAATGAAAAAAATACCAACATTTTTTCTCCATAAAGACTATCATTTATTTTTTAAGAAGAGTATCTTCAATTTGGCAAAAACAGAGGAAAGAAGGGTCCAATATGAAAAGAATCAATAGTGTAAGTTTTATTTCAAAAATGTAGTTGGAAATAGAAATAGAATACGTAAAACTCAAAATTATAAGATTAGAGCTCGGGTTTATTCCATCATATAAAATGAAACTTTCTTTTGCCATTCTCTCCTAGCTTTCCAGGTTCTAGCATTTAGTAGTTTTTTACAGAGCCATGAAGCTAGAGTCAAGATTTTCTGTGCTGTCAAATAGTCACTAGCAGCTTATAAATAAACCAAAATTTAAAATAAAAAGAAAGTTAACTGAATACTGAGTTCTTTCTCTTGGCTATAAGTGCCAAAGAAAAAAAGATGAAAAAGTAAATGTTTTATATCCAGTTTGCATCTAATCCAATGCTAGACATTTACCCAATCAAAGTACCCAATTTTACCCTCAACCCAGTCTTCCAGCCCACCATGACCTTCATCTTTTGGACACATTCGAACCAGTGTTCCTCTGGGAAACCTCAGTAAGGCCTCGGTTTGGGTGAGGCAAAACAACTTTGTTAGGGCTTTATGATGAACAGACAGAATCATATGACCTACAAAGGTCCAGTCCAAAATCCATTTTTGAGTCTCAATCAATTCTAATGCACATGAGCTTGTAAAGCCAGAAGAAGAAATATGGTTAGCTCTTTTTTATGACCCATTTTATTACTCTGAGAGCTTTTCAAACTGTTAGAAACACTGTTTTCTCCAGGAAAAATATTATGATTGGCCTCCTGCAGGTCCTAGAAGGGGATTGTGGATACTAAGAATTAAATATTCAAATCATTATTATTCTCAGGAATCCTCTATTCTAATACTTGTGTATACACACAGTAAAATTATGGTTTCTATTATTGCTCTGATCCTAAGGCAAGAATCGGTAATAAATTAGACGCAATTATCTGGAGTGTCTATATGATTGCAGTAGAGTTTTAGTAAAATAAAGATAACTATCGGAATTTCTTCAGTTTGTCAGACTTAGATGTCTGAAAAATTTTATAGAGGAAAGGAACCTTGCATACTTAATCATGAAAACTATACGTTTAAAAAATCTAGCATTTATCTTAGAGTGTAGAATTGACCTAATATGTGATCTGGGATTTTGCCTTTGTGAGGATTTATTTACTTATTTATAAAATGCTACAATTGCATCACATTACTTACAAATTCATCATCAAAGAAAATGCTTTATTATATGGAATTGTTCCTCAGATTTCATAAAACATCTTTATTAGGAGCATTTTGTTAAACACAGCTCATGAAGAGATTAATTTGATGTTCAAAATTTTCCACCTTACCAGAAATCTTGAATGCTGGGAGACTGATAATTTTCCAAGCTAGTATTAAAAGTCATCATTCAGAAGAAAATATTTTTGAGAATTTTGCAGGACTTTTTCTCTTGCATTGTATCAGTGCAATTTTTTTTAATATAAATTAAAGCAGATGGATATTTAGATATCAAAAAAGCTGCTTGAAATACTGAGCTCTATATTATTAAAGCTCACAGGCTGAAGTTTGCTGACAGGAAAAATAATCATAAAATATAACCTTTTATTTCATCAGAGAAAGTTATGCCTACCCAAGATCTGAAGCTCAACGTCCATAAAATGGTTTCACACAAGTGACATCCTATTCTAAACAGCTGTCTGCAAGGAAAATACATGGGATTTAATCTGCCATAAAACGAATTGCACGATTTATTTTTCTTGAGGAAGTCAGCCTTTGTGACATTGGTGAGCTGTAACAGTTTGCTTTTAAAAAAGCATTTCCTTCCATGCCAAGCCTGTATTAATTCAACCATGTCTATTTTTCCTCCTAAAAAAAGTAAGATCAACTCATCTACCAGCGGATGCCTTTATCTTTTCAAGTATTGTTATAAAACATGATTCCAGTAGAAATTTGCAACCTGAAGATAGATCTTAAGTTATTTGGTTATTAAGACTGAAATATTTGAAATTATCAAAGCCAGCGCCTAATGGTCTACAAAAAGGAAAATTCCATATGCTTCAAAAAACTTAAGGAGAGAAAAAAAGAGTACAAAGGAACAAAATGGTAATATTGTGATATTTTGATGAGATTTATGATCTGTTTCAAATTAAATGCTTGAAAACAACTTAAAAATCACTCACAAGACAAATATAAATATTTAACACCATTCTAATTGTTTAACTCCAGAAATTTTTTCTATATAGGCGTTTATAGACCCTACCTTAATGGTATACTTTTTCATTAATTTTAGCATAAAATGCTTCATTAAGTGACAAAGGAAAGAAGGCAAAAAGAATTTTTTTCAAGTATAGAATTTACTGAACTCTAACATGCAATGCAATATCTGCTGGACAATAGAATTTAAGGTGTGTCTATCCTTTGTGTTATTTCATTGTGTCACATATATGATCCAAAATATTATTTGTATTTAAGTAAAAAATTCCTACAGTGAAAAGCATTATCACTAATCCCCTCACTTCACACTTCTCTTACTCTTCTCATCACTTTCTCAAAAAAGACCGAAGTTCATTTTCCTCTCTTTAGTTGCATTGCCACGGCTGCCTCAGTGTTCTGAATCCATGCCTGTTTACCTCTCATTACCATTTTGGCTTTGGCAAAGAGCCAGGGGGTACATGGTGTCCAATCTGATAAACAAAGTTGAAAGAAGACACACCTAATGACTTCACCCAATCTGTTCTTTCTATTGGATGACATTTGGCAGCAGCATTCACCCTATTTTTGATCTTACTTTTTAAGGTCAAAAAGATGACTTGCAGAACAGCTTCAGAATGGAAGTGGCCCTCTGTGCCACACAAGTATGCTATTATTTGTCAATTTAAAATAAAACTAAAAAAGGAAAGTGTTTAAAATTTAAACACCATGTTTTTCAATCACTCTTTCTATTTTCCAAAATACTTGTGTTTGTATTTTAAGTAGCCTACATGTACTCAATTTTGGTGACTATGTTCTTTCAGATGTTAGAGTATTTTTAACATTTTTTAAAAAACACTAACTGCATTAAAACAACATACATTTATTTAGATTTATCTCCAAATGTAAATATGTAAATTAAATATGAATTCTAAAATAATTGAAGTATGAATCCTAAAATAACTAAAATAACTAAAACTGAAAATTTTAGTTGAGATAATTACTACATTTTCCAGAATACAGTAGAATATAATACCCATGTAAGAACCTTTTGCAGTTCCTGACTTTCAATGTCAGTATCATACTGGCGAGTGCATAAAACAATTTATTAGAAAATGTATATATTTATAGCGTCTCAAGACCCTTTTTTCAAATCTGAAAAATGAGTACCTACATTGAAATCAGTTTCCACTGGATCAAATAAAGCAATATAATATTACTGTGAGAGTTTTAAGTATGTGTGTAATCTCTACAAACATTCTTGAAATACGGTTATTCACATCTGCACTTTAGAAGGAAAAGGAGATAACAAAATGCTACTCTAAATGTGAAGGCAGCGTCAAGGCTCAACAAGGATATGGGACTCATTACTTTTGTCTGACACAGCCTGTTTTTTACGTCTACATCTGCATCGTGTGAGATGTTTTTTTTTTTAATTTTAAAGCAATAGAAACTCCAAAACTGTTTGTGTTTTAACTCAGATCCCACTGAAATCAGATTCTGCAACTGATAAGATAATATCATATTTTATAAACCCCAAAGACCTGTTTATGAGTTGAGTTTTCATTTTGTAAGTTCTCCAATTTTTATTCCTAAGTAACACAGGGGCATTTTCTTGTGAACTAGAGAGCACGCTGCTGTTTTTGTTTATATTTAGGATCACATGCCACTCAGTATTCTAGGTTCTCTTACAACTACCAATGCCAACTAACTGGCATCGTAAGAACTGTTCTGTGCAAATCTTCTATACCTTTCACTAATATGGAACACACGTTATGAACATCAGGACTCAGGATAGCTTTCTTCAACTTCCTTGGTAGCTGATTTTCAGTTTCTAAAACAAAAGGGTAAAGCTGTATTTTGTGACATTTTCCTAGTTTCTGCTACTTGTTAATATTGTTTGATATTGTATTGATTTCAAAATACAAATATATTTACTATTTTAAAAATGAATATTAAATCTAAATAATTCTAAGAGTGACTAGCTCTCAATAAATCTAAAACATAAAAGTGGCTTGTCTCTTGGCCTAGAGAAGTAGCTGATGGAATATCAGTGCTAAAACATTTTTGTTGACTGTCATATCAGAATCTTTGTATCGTTGTAAATCCTTGTAGTAAAGTATACTAACATGTTAGTATACTTTAGTGTTTTACAATATAAAATAGAAATGCACTGCCATTCTATATCTACTTTACAACCTTTCTCACTGACGATATCGTCTAACTTTGAGTAATGTAAAACTTGTGCTGATTGATTTGCTTATGCAAATTTCCTTAACCCATATTTGTAGACTATTTGTATAAAATAGAAACTGAGATTTAAGACTTATTGTTATCACTTGCGAAACCATTAAAAATACTCCTACTGCTTTAAAGATTTATAAATACATTCAGTCATGTTAATTGTCTAGATTTTTTAATGGCAATATGCCTTTTCATCTATATTGCTTTACTATAAAGATATATATCTAACATACAAAATTATTGACTGGTTCCAAAAATTAATGTACAAAATATTGACTATATTATTCATATAACAAAGAAAGAATTGGCAAAAAATGAGATAAAGAGAATAACCTGAAATTAAACATAAAATTTGTCTGTAAGAGGACAAAGCAAACATTAGAAAAATGTGATAATGCCACGTATATCAAAGAAATGTAATAAGTGTCAAATAATATAATATAGAGGTTAAATAATAATTAAGCAATCATAAATAATATAAACAAATAGAAAAATTCTTAAAACCTTGTATACAAAGCAAGAGATTCTTTGAAGTTGTGGTATTTATGCAGGTGCATTATTACTGAAATTGTAATCCCAATTTTGAAATATTCAATAGTGCCTCATACTTTAGTTTGTCTCAAATCAAATCAGATGTTGAAATGAAAATTGTGATTTATCTAACTGAGGTCTGAGATCTTGAGTTTCTAAAACAGTTGAAGGAGATGCTGAGATTGCTAGTCACTGGACGACACTCAGAATAGCAAGAATCTATGCTGAGAAAAACTAAGTCAGATTTATTTAAAATTGCTGGTATTACTATTTTTAGAGGATAGTTCAAGTCTCTGGCTTTTCCCTCCAACTGGCATATAAACAATAATAGATCTTTGTGAAGCTCAAACGCTCAGTTGCTTTCCTCTATTAGTTATTATTTATTTGTTTAAAATCAGGGGCAGGAGCAGCTCGGTGTGTATCTGTGTGTTTGTGTGTTTGTGTGCGTGCCTGGGGGCAAAGTGGAACCTGCCAGAGTGCTCTACACCAAGAGAAGTGTGTCAGCAACTCTCCTGTGACTATCCTCAAATTGGACTTGAATTCATCAAAGCATATTAAGTTTAAAGAACTGTCAGGTTCAAATATACCCTATCTCTGAGGTTAAGCCTCAGCTTATTTCACACATTTCAACAGTTTCCGTGTGGATGCTGTTAAGGTTGCCTGGAATTTGGAGATAAGCCCAGGATTAGTCCTGCTTTAAAGTCATCATGAAGCCTTGTTATAGGTCTCAAGTAAGTTGTTAAATATATTTCTGAGAGCTTCCTGGAGGGAAAAGTCACACTTTCACTTATTTTAAAGTGTCAAATAGCAAAACAACGGTGATGATTGTTGCAAACTTACCTGCGGGCTCACAGCTTCCTGCGATTAGAGATGGGTGGCTTATTTTTTAAGGCTAAAACAATATTCGGTTTATGAAACTTTCTTCATGAATATCTAAACTTAGAATTGATGGGTAAGGTACCAGTTTTAGAACTTTGTTGAAGAACTATTTCAATCTTATTCAGTCAGATTTTAAGGAACTACTTGGTAATAATTCAAAATCATTACAGAATTATAACATATTTTAGTGTTTTTCTTTATTATAAGACAGGCAAATCACCATAATTTTTATGTTTGTTGGAAATAGAGATTCCAAGTAATACCATACTTCTATTAATAAAATGGCTAAAACATTAGCTTTCTTATTTTTTTCCATCAGGTATAGCTATTTTATTAGCATGGGAGACATAGTACATAAGGCAAAAATATTTGAAAAAGTGTTATTAACATTTTATTGCTTTTAGCTGAAGGATCCTGCAGAACTTTTGAAAGAAGTGTAGTGCAAAAATAGTAAGTTGGATATTATATTGGGTTAGGATAGGAATGTGTTTCTGAGAATTCATATGCAACTTTAGAAATAATTTTCTAAACAAGGCCAGTAAATTTCCTATATCTTCCTGTATTTAAACTTGCCAAACCTGTTTAATCTGATTTTAAAGAGTTAAAGAAAAGACTATCATGATTTACAAAATACTGATTTCTGAGATTATCAAAAAGAGAGCATAAAGTAATTATAGCATCAAGAACACAGTTATAATAAAACAAATACAAGTGATTTCTCAGTTTTAGAGGGCCTCTAAGCAATAAATGCTCCATGGTAGCTTTTTGCTTTTATGATAGTGAAAATAATCTTGCAAAGAAATCTACTAAGCACTCATCTAAGACCACATAGATAATTTAGATAAATAATATGATCTTTTTTATTAAATTCCTAGAAAATTTATTTCAATATTTGTAATAACTTATTGATCACGTTGGAAGTTTTCATGTTAAAGCAGTTCTAGTTTTTCCAATACATTATGAATGACCATGATTAGTCTTCACAAATTCTGTAAATAACATAGCATTTATTTATTTATTTGTTACCAGGGATCAAACTCACGACCGCGTGCTTTCAAGGCAGGCACTTATGCCGCTGAGCTAAATCCCCAGCCCCTAACATAGCATTTAGATAGACAATATTTAGATAGATTGATATACAGATGATGCATATGTTTCTGTGAAGTACAACTGATGAAATTGAAAGGATTTCCTCAAAAAAGTATGGAGACTGCTTACATTAGAGTAATAGAATTTTTGACGGGAGAAATCAACAGCTGAGCACCATGACCCTCCTGTATTAGACAGTGACCTGGGCTCATTATGCTAATTCTTCCCACTTCCTATAATTCCAAAAGCATCAGTGATGCTCCTTAGACTCACTCAAGTCCTAATATGTACCAATTTTATCAAAAGGGGCTTATAATTCAAATACAAATTTGAAAGGAGGGTTTTTCTTCATACAGCTTTACAACTATAATGTATTATAGAAGATTACAGAAGTGTTTTCATTTCTTCTTTCTGCAGTTCTGGGGATCAAACCAAAGGATTAATGCATGCTAAGTAAGGTTTCAGCCACTGAGGTACATCCCCAGGCCCTATTCACAATTTTGAGACAAGTTTCCCTATCTGCTCAGGCTGGCCTGAATTGTGGAACTTATGATTCTTCTACCTCAACCTCTTGAGTAGTTAGTAGTACAGGCATGTGCCACAGAACCTGGATCTATAAAATGTTGTTTAAATCATTTATTACTTTCAAAATATATTTTTGCATTTGATTATAAAATAATACTTTCAACATGATTGTTTTTAAGACTAGAGTATCTAAATGAAAACTTTACCAAAGCATTAAAAATATTAATTATCCTTAAAAATATTCAGTAAAAAGTCAGAAGTCACTATTGCAATGTCAAATAACCCTTTTCCTTTATGTGTTGAACTGCTTCACTAGTCGTAGGTGCACTGACAGTCTATTTACTTCCTAGGTAACAGTACAAGAAAGACAGCTCACGTAAGTTGGTACTGTGCCAAAGACGATAGCAATTTAATGCCAATAGAATGTAAGTGTCATGATTTTCTCCCCCTTTGCAGATTTTCAGTTTAAAAATTCCCCTGGGAAATATTCAGTTAAAAAATATTCTCCAAACAATAGTTTGGAGAATAATTCTTACTATTTTACCTTCACATCAAAATTCTACTATAAAAAATAGTTTAGTAAAACAAAGTTAACTATGAAATAATTTATTGAAATATTCAGTGCCTTATTTACTCTGGTATCAGCTAAACAAAAGTACCATTCGCTTGGTGAGCTACAGCTAAAGATCATTATTTTTCTCTCTCTCATATCAATACAGTTGAGATACCGATATCAATACAGATACAGATACAGATGTAGTTGTAGTTGTGGATACAGATATATAGATATATAGATATATAGATATAAATATAGATTTGTGTATATAAGCTATAGACAATGATATAAACATAATATATGTATTCAAAGATATCAAAGTATATACATTATTTTAAAAAAAGTTTTAGCTTCACTAGTGCATTAAATGTCTATTTTTAGCTCAGGTTATAATGACTTCTTTGAAAAATGTAGCCTAAATTGCCAAAAAATGATATGAATGTGCTCTTTGAATTGGTATTTAAAGTGTTTGAAAATTTCAGTTGTGCATTGTGGCACATATGCCAGGTGGCTTTGAATGTCTTTCTGCCTAAGTAATACAAGGCCAAAACTTCTTTGAAATCAAACCAAAATGAAGTTGGTAGTACATGCCTTTAAAGAATAATGTTAAACAATCTCATTTTGGTCATATAAATTCTGACATCTTTCAGGTAACTGCTTAATAAATATTTAAAATAAATATTTGAATACTAGACCTCTATGAAAAACCAACTTAGTATTAGTTCAGTAATAAGCCAATTAAAGAAATTTTGAATACTATGATGTTTTACTGAGAATGAAATTTTAGAATTTTGATTGACCCATCTGAACTCTATATAATCTCTTTTGAGGTATAAGAATGATATTCAAACAAATAATTTTATTGCCATTCTTTCTTACAGATGTAAAATGAAACTCCTTCATAAAATGAACTATGAGATACAAAACTGTATTGGCAAATAAATGAGTATCATTTTAAAGTTTCCTTATCTCTACTTGCATAAATTAAGAAATTATTGTCCCTGTAGCATTAAAGAAAAATTTAGACCAAATATGACTTATGAAATCTCTCTCTTAGAAAGCATTCTGTAATTTTATTCTGCTGTTTTATAAACTGTGTTTTACTAGAATGGTAAAAATATTTAAAAACTTGATCAAATTTTCTAATACTCTGTTCTACCAGATTGTCTTTATTATTGTTCAGATAAGGTATATAATATCTAGATTTGTTAAGCAAAACTATCTATATGCATTCCTTATGATTTCTAGTATTCACGGAGTTATACAAGCACATCCTAGAAAATACATCACACTGGTAATAATAGAGTAGGTGTATTTTTCAGAATTAGGAACAGACTTTAAATTTCTACTTCTATATACCATCATCTATCTGTACTCACATGACTATATTTTTCAATGTTTCTCCTGAAGTATAAATTTAATGCACTTTGACACATCTATCTAATCCACAACAAAAATGTAGCGAAAATTTCTTATGGTTCCCCAAATGATACCAATGGCTTTTCATTTAAGTTTCTTTTACAACCGTCCCAATTTTTCTGAAATCACAATATAGATAAAACCTCAAAATCACCTTTCAGATGGAATCAGAAAGAAACTTCCACATTTGGCCTTTTTAAAGTCCCTTAATGATGCTGTGGGTGATAACAGAATCAGATAACATTTTATCAACTGCATCTTACCTCTATCGCTGAAGTCATCTACTAGAATGATTTCTGCTATCAGACTCTCTGGGGTTCGGTTAATTATGCTGTGTATGGTTCTCAGGAGTGAAGTCCAACCTTCATTATGAAATGGGATAATGATGCTGGTGTTTGGCAGCGTTTCCAGGTACATCTTGTGCTTACAGCTGTAGATGATGGAAAAAGAAAAAAAACAGCTATGTCAAATGCAAAACTGTCATATAGCTCATCCCATTATTTATTGTTATGTTATCAAACAATAGTGAAAATTTGACTTCATGTAATGGTTTTCCAAACAGAGATTATTACATGATAATGATTACACTCATCATTCATGTATTTTTTAATGAGCCTTTTTCACACTCATTCTTAATGAAATAATTGACTTACTCTCTTTGTATCAGGGTCTCAAATAAGTCAAGATGTTAAAATGTTGTGCATTTGTTAATAAACATTTTTCCTGTTGTTTTTACAATAGAATTAAGGATAAGCAATATAATTTAAAATTGTTTTCATTGAACACATATTTATATGGGTTTCCTGAAGAATTACGTGAATTTTCTTCTGTAATAATTATGCTTAGACAGTTTTGACTGTGAAGTATTTCATTCACTGGACAGTATTTATGGCTTTGTGGCAGGGAGGAACCTACAGCTTTCAGTAGAACAAATGAAAAGTTAATACTAAATGACCATTTACTGAATACAAGCACACCACATAATATCACAGTAAGATCCAACCCATGACATGATTACATTGCAAATGGAAATTGTGAAAAGAAATCTTAAGGTAATTTTTTCTTTATGAAGTAATTTGTGAACACAAAATTGAATATTTTTATTCTGCTTATTTAATGACTTAATCTAAAATGTACTAAGTTTAGCAATCAAGTAGATTTTGATATTTTCAAAAGTGAATAAGGAGTTGGAAAAACTATCAAAATGATACTATGATGCAGGGAGGTATATGCTATAAAAATCATGAAAGTTGTACTTTCAAAGATGAGTAGTAAGTTGGAAATACTATCAAAATGATACTATGATACAGACATACATATGCTGTTAAAAGCATGAAATACATTTTAGGGTAACAAATAATATGAGACAAAACTCTAATTTTCAAAAGTGTGGTAAGATAAATGGCTTCACATATAATGAACACATCTGGAAAATATTGTCAGTGTAATTCAGCACACTTTGGTCTTAATTATGCAGGGATATTCATTCTTCTGAACAAAGCAAAAGACCCAAGATAATTGTGCTCCCATATATCAATATTCAGGATAATTGCACTTATTGAATAAACCATCATATTTCACAATATTGTAGGGATGCAAGTGATATTCCCAAGAAGTCAAATTATATTGAAACATCAAAGCAAGATATTATACATAACAATTGCTTATTAATTAAGCACTACTTTAAGAATAATATATAGATTATATGCTTATTTTTATTAAGATATTTATCAGTCATATAAAATATAGTCAGGAGAAAAACAGACTTTAAAGATTGCAAGACAAATCATGTATAAAGGCTTTATCTTTTAAAATGGTTTCAGTAACTTCTATCACCAGGAATTTAAATTATTACCACATATGAAATGTGAAAGGATTCTTTCTCCTTGTGCATTCATTCATTCATTCATTCATCCATTTAAGTGACAGTGGTTTACTGAGGGTTTAATATAAGCCAGACTCCAAAGTGGAAACAATGATCAAAGCTTATTCTTAACATTTACAATACAATGAGAAATACAGAGTGAGAAACAATTTAAATTTTAAAATGAAATGTAGAATGTAGAATTTTAATAGAGAACTATAGGAATATTTGAGAGCCAACTTGAAAAAATGTCAGAAATATGAGAACTGAAAGTGGCTTACAAAAGACAGGTTTAAGGTATATTAGGAAATAAAATTGGATAAGTTAGTTAGTGGGTCCTATAATAAGGGTCAATAGACAGTCAACTAAATGCATTCGCCCATTTCTGCAATATAGTAAGATGTTAAATTGTGAGAGAAATTAACATCTTGGGAGAAGTATTAACCTGTAAAAGATGAAAGTTGGAGAATATTCTTATGCTGTGAAAAATCTGAAGCGTGCTCTGTCTTCTCACAGCTTCCCAGCACGACTGAACCTCAGCCGCCCACAGTGAACAGCAGCTTGACATTACATCTTTTCTTGATTTCTTTCTTTTCAATCCTATTTCTTTACATTCCTCTCTGTACCCCAAAAGTTGTGAATACTCCACAGGAAAGGAATAATCATAAAACTATTGCAATCAGTTTTATTGTTTCAGAATTTATTTTTAGGGGAAACTCAATCAAAACATTAAATAATACTGTGGTTAGCAAGGACATTCTCTTGATTCCAATGAGGGTCAAATTTCTTTAAGTAGCATTTATTTTTAGTAAGCTAGGAGCTTGCAGATTGTGATACCTGAAGACATTTTGAAATAAGATTTTAAGAACTTGTTGCACATTAATTTCATGATTATTTTCAGTGTTTTAATTATTATTTTTGCTGGTTCAGAAATCTTTTCAATGCCCATGAAATATAATTATCAGGAAGTCACACAGTATTTACATATAAATGGCCTTATCTAAAATAGTCCACAACTAGTAGTCAAGTTACCTTCTTTATACAAATATCGGTACTTTTTTTTTTCAGTTAGGCTACATTACAAACTCATTACTGTCTCACACCTGATGATTATTTCTCAAATATTGAGTAAGTCACATTTTATGCATCATATAACCTAGGCTCAAATGTCATATTTGCTACTTATTATGTGACAATGACTAAGTTATTTAACTTTTATAAGTTTTCTTAAATGTAATAATGCCATAGAAAAATACCTTATTGAATTAAATTAGTAATCTATGCAAAACAGTATAACCTTATAGCTGACCATAGCAATGGTTTGATAAATACTACAATAATTCTAGTTGATATTGTTAATTGTTTTTTGTTTGACCTGTCAAATGCTCTGTGAAGACAGAAGAAGGAGAGACTGAAATGGCATAAGGGAAATTGAGAGACATTTAGGATAAAATATGAATAAATTACAGTCTCTTCCCTTAAGGGTTCACAGACCAGTGGACAGATATAAAAAATGATTAGACTCAAATGAGACAAGTGACATAATACATGGCACACAGGCAATATGAGCCCGAAGGAGTTGTGACCAAGTTTGTCTGAAAGAATTAGGGAAGTCTTTATAGATGAATCTGAAGGTTGAAAATAGATCATGTAGGATTTTAAAAGTGATTTTAAGGAGTTTGGACATTAGCCTGCAGTCAACATGAAGTATTTCAGATACTGTTAATCATGGCAAAAATGGGACCATGTTTTCCTATTCCTTTACCAGAAGGGCGAACCATACGTTGCAGATGCCAGAGACTAGAAGCAGAAAGAAAAGATTATAATAGATATAATAGATTATAATAGGCAAAAACTAATGAGATTGTGGATCTGATTTTTACTCAAAGGAAAACCAACCTTTTGTAACAGTATTTAATTTGGTTGCATAGCTTTTAATCATTCTAGCTGTTAAGCTGTTCCAAATGGAATTCACTACCAAATTCAGGCACTGAATTTAAGAAGTTGTGATCCGGATGACTACTCCCCAGCATTACTGGAAACACGACAAGAACCTACGACGTTGTTAAGAATGTGTGCCTGTATGTTGTAGGTTTAATGTCAAGTCAGGATGACAATGGAAGTTTACTAAATATGAAGATGATCTAAAAGCATGAAATTGTGTTTAAGCACTACATAAAAAGGATTTAAGTATGTAACTCAGTGAGAAAGTTTGTGGAAGGCTTGGGGTTCCAGGTCCAGATTCAAAAACTAAATTTACAAAGTTAAAGTCGAACACAATTTATATGTTTATGGCTACAAATATGTATCAAATTTGCAAACATATATAAAGCATTTATTGCAATAAGTTTATGGGAATGTGGGTAAAGCTATAATTATTTTGTTTCAGATTGCTGTAGTATTTTTAAAATAGCATTTGCAGAAATTAACTCAGACCTTCAGAATGGCTTAGAAATGAATACATCTCTTTGTTGCATTAGAAACCTTTAAATGCTCTAGAAAGACAAATGAAATAGTTTAATATTACTCTAAATATTTCCTTGAGTGACTTTAAATATTTACTTGAGTGAAGTGACAAATTATTTAGGCATTTAAGAAGCTGACAAAAAATGCCAACTTTATTAATAAACATTCTGCTAAATCCTTCACAGTAATGCAAGTAAATTTCAGTAGTAAATTTCTCATATTTTTACATGATTTTTGAAACATAATACATTTCTGATGTTCGATATTGACATTTGTTGAGCTGAGAGGTTTTAAAAAGTATAATTAGTGTAAGAGTGTTTACTTTAAACCATGTATCTCATGGTAATGCTAATTTATCTTTATTATTTAATGCATTTTGCAAAAGTGTATATTTTCTTTCAACAATAGGAAGATGTCAAAAATAAACTTTAATTACAAATGCATGAAATAAGTACCAAAATTATTAATAATTTCCTTTTGGTCTAAATGTGTCATATAATTAACAATGTCAAATTTATAAAGTGTGAGCATTTAGATAAACTTGACTTTGTGGCTCATAAGATTCTCATGTGCTTCTCATTGTCACTTAAACATTTTCTCTCTCACTGCCTATATCTGTGTATTTAGTTTGGGAAACTATATCAAAACTATCCCACGAATTCAAACAAACTTTGGAATCATAAATTTTGAGTAACATATTTGCATAAGGGCATCTTTATGTGTCAATCTTTATATCACTTTGTTAGCTTATACAAATACGGTTTTATGCCACGTGGTATACTGTGCTTTGTTTTCTTTCTGCTTAAATAACAATGAGTCAGGATGTCATGCCAGGTTATAAATATCCCTTTTTCTGTGTTCTTTACCTGTGTAGTATTGGTTGGTAGGAAGGTCTCTGTTCACCGTACAGTTAATAACAATACCCCAACTCTTGCACATTATCATTTGGCTAGATTTAAAGAAAACGCAGATGGTTCTTGGTCTGGTGATGACTAAATGACCTGTCCTTGATCACAGTTCAGTGGTCAGAACCAGTCACATAACACAAGGGTTGGCATATAAAATCTTATGGATTCTAAAGAGCATAATCAGAGATATTTGACAAATCACACACACACACACACACAGTCATTATAGTTTTTTTCATTTTCTCTCCGAATTAAAAAAAATATATAATTACCCATTAGGTTTCTTTCTTTTTGTGGGGTAGGGGTACCGGAGAATCAGCTCACGGCCTCGCGCTTGCCAGGCAGGCACTTGTACCACTGAAGCTAAACCCCTGGCCTTCCATTAGATTATATTTAATTCAAAATTTTCAATTTCTTCATAGAGAAAGTTGTGTGATATTTAGGGCCCTACACCTACAGAAACATAATAACAGGGGACATGAAAACCATAACCACATTTAACAAATTATCTGGCTCAATTTTTTTTTTTTTGGTATCAAGGATCAAACTCATGCCCTCACCCTTATCAAAGAGGTGCTTGTGTTGCTGAGCTGTATCTCCATCCCTATCTGGCTTAATTTGATACTTCGTTTAATTAAAAATTAAGGCCTTAGAATTTTAGAGAGTTTCACATGAATTGTCTTATAGTTAAATTGGTAAAATAGTATACTGGATGAAAAAAAGTAGTCCCCATGCTTGAAGGAGTATTCACATTTTTTGAAATGTATTCTTGTCTCAAATGGCAATATAACAAAAGCAAATACTGGGAGAATCTTCATTTTTTATTGTAATTGACATTTTAGGACATCTTTATATTGAACAGATTAATTCAAATTATACAAAAACTGTAATATTTTAAGACAAATAGACAGTTATTTTATTACCCCAAATATATTTTAACAAGATATGCAATCTATCCTCCATGAATATATTTGGAAATAAATCATTCTATAACATGTATGAAGAAATGTCTATCAAAAAAATAAAAAGAATAGTCTATAATGAACTACCATTTGAATACAAACTATGTGTGACTCAGCTTTTTATTGCTATGATGAAATACCACAAAAAGTCAATTTAAAAGAAGAAAGGTTTATTTTGGTTCTTTTTTGAGACATGGTAGACCACTGACAATTGAACCTGTTACTTTGGGTCTGTGACACCCAGTGCATCATGGGGGAAGCACATGGCAGAACAAGTTACTCACCTTACTGTGGTAAGGAAAGAAAGGGAGTGACTGTGGTCCTAATATCCCTTCAAGAGCATTTCCCCTGTGACATGATAAATATTATAAGAGTCTCACAAAAAGGTCCATGTCCCAGTACAGAATCTCTGTAAAAACACTGTATTACATAGTGTGTTAGTCAGATTTCAGTAACTCCGTCCAAATACTGAGGAAAAAATAAACTTAAAGGAGTGAAGAATCCCTTTAGATCACAGTTTCAGAGATTTCAGTCCATGGCCTCGTGATTGTTACTTCTGGCCTGTAGTGAGGCACGCCATCATGTGGGGAGCACCTGACAGAGGAAGCTGCTCTCTTTGTGGTGACGTGGTGACCAGAAATTAATGAGAAAGAAAGAAGGCCCCCAAATTTCCTTCTAAATACACATATACAGTCTCATTGAAAACTGGTCCTATGACAAGACTCGAGATTTTGGCTGTTTTCACTTATCTTAATAAGCAGAGACCTTCTTGCCAACCAATACAGTACTCACTTCATTCTACTGGGCCCAGTACATTGCACTACTTCCCCAAAGGTGCCACTGTCTGTCAACTAAGCTTTTAACACATGGGCCTCTGGGGGACAGTTATACAAACTTTTTCAGGCCCCTAGCCACTTACTAGTTTTGTGTACTTTTATATAAATACAGCTTTTTCCTACTTCTATCTAATAGTGTTTCTAAGTTTAGTTATCATTGGAATTTCCCCTTATAACCAGATGGAGCAATAGGTATGATATTTACTTCTTGTTTGACCCAAGTAAACTAGATTTAAAAATGTGAGTTAATATTTTTTAAGACATGAAAGTTAATCAAGAAAATGCAGAGTTCTTTGATAAACAGGAAATAGTTTTTCCTGCTTAATCCCTAATTCAAGATTCCAGGTCATGGTGAAGGTAAGAGAAATATAAGCAAAGCTAAATAACCTGCCCAAATAAAACAAATGAAGCCAAGAGTCTGGGGAGACCAAGGTGGCTAGAGTTTGTAGGAAAGAGCCCTCTAAAGCAGACACATTTTAGATGTGAAGAACCACCCTTAAGTTTTCAGCTGGGTTCTGATCAATGATAGTGTGTGAAGCAATATCTCTTACTGGGTCATGAAGTACCACAGATAATTAGACAGAAAAATATCTAGGATAAATATTCTCAGAAATAACTGAACAGAGCACGAATGTAGTCAGAAGAGTTGTCTCAGTATGGTGCCAAATTAACCCTGGACTCAAAACAGCTCTGCTATAATTTAGCATAGTTTAAAAGCAAGCTCTGGTAGTATCAAGCTGTTTCCATGTAACATAGTTGCTTCTTAGACAAAAAAACTTCCTAGTTGTTAAAGTTAAAAAAATTGTACTATAATAAGTAAAATCAAAATGTTGAATAACAAAAATCAGATTGCTACTTCAAAGTTCATTTATAAAGCTATTCAAATCTTCAAAACATGTATTTATAGAGATTATATTTTCAAAAGTAAAATTTAAGTTTAGTATTTAAAGTCACAACTTTTAGAAGCCTCAAAATAAAGGAATTCATGTCTTAATGGTTGCATTTAAAATAATACTGGGGAAAAAATAGTCATTTATATGATTTGAGTTATATTCATCATACTAGTTTGTAATTCATACTGGCATCTTACCCATGTAGTATTATTCCCTGGGCACTTTCTGATGAAACAATCTGAAAGTGAATTGATATTATTATTTTACAATATCTTAATGATATTAACATATTTTAAATTAAGCTACATTTGTACACACATTTATATATGAAAATACCTATGTGAAACATAGGACACATGGGACATTGCTCACATAATGCCATCAAATGTGTTATAACATTGTACTATAGTAATTACTATGACAAATGGGCAGGGAATTACTTTCTTGGGCTGCCTTCAGGGTCCACATTATAAAGTTATAATCTGTGCCATTTTGGAGCACTCAGGGAATTCCCTGAATTGGTGATACAGAGAACATTAGCACATTTTCAGTCAGTTTCATTCCCGCCTACATGGGAGGAAAACCAGCTTACAAACTGCAATATGTTTGACTTCATGGTTACACCAAAAAGAGAATATCTTAGATTCATTTGTAAGCATGAGTGACAGCAATTTATTCTCTAAATTATTTGGTTAATCAATGATCTAATTCATGTATACATTTCCTTGTCTTCAAAAAGCAGTGTAAAGTGGCTTCATTGATAGATGATAGTTAAGGTACTGATTCAGAGAAATTTAGATTTCCTAAACAAGATCACAGATTAGCTAGTAACTTGGTTAGTGTGTTAAATTTCTGGAATTTGTGACAAGTACCTAAGATAAAGCAGTTAAAAAGAGAAAAATGTTTAAGAGGTTCCAGTTCATGGTCTCTAGAGCAGGAACCTTGGGGTTTGTGGTGGCAAAATGCATCGAGGTAGATATGTGGTAAAGGTAGCTGTTCATCTTAAGACACCCTAGAAGCAGAGTGGGGTGAGGCAGGCTCCCCATACCTCTGCCCAGTGGTCAAACTTCCTGCTGTTAGCCCCCCACCCACATAGATTCTAGCACTTTCCAATAGCTGATAGGACAGGAACTAACATTTAGCATGCAGGTCTGTGGGGGACATTTAAGATCAAAACCATAACACTTACAAAACCCATTTTTTTAATTTATAAAAGGATTAGTCACATTCAGAAAGTTGAGGAAACTTCCTTATTTTTTTTTAACCTTTTGTCATTGCATGATTCTTGAAAGAACATTTTGGTTCAGCTGCAGTTCTCTGTGCCCCATTGTCAACAGCAGCAAAATAAAATGTCAGCTTGGCATCTGGCTAGTGACAAGTATATTATACAGCATATCTGTATAAGTCATTTCCAAGTACCAATTTACATAGTAATTGTCCTAATGTCAGCATATTGTATTTTCAATGGCTGGTTTTAGTCACATAGTTTTTCTGTTTTAATCTTGCCATGGCAGTTCGGTTTGATAAAGTAGTGATAACTAGTAATTTATTTTGCCTTTGACAGGTCCAAAAAAATAAGTCTGTACTATGATAGTGCATGTTAGTATGTTTGAGTGAGAGGAGTCTTGCTATTTGTATATTCATTCATCCATTTATTTATTAATGAAGCAATCTATTATATGGGAATATTTGTCTATTAATTTTTATATAGTGATACAGTTAATGCTTTAGTGTAATATGAAATTTTATACTTGTGCCAAGAAATGAAATAATTACTTTCTTTTAGCTATGTGTTCATATATGGTGGCAGAAACAGTCCACATGGGGAGAGTGCAAAGGGGAAAAGCATAAGGCAGTGGCAGATAGCGAGACTGGGAATGATATTTTCTGAGTTGTTACTGTTTCATGAAAAGGAAGTCTTAAGTATTTTAACCAAGCTATTGTACTGTTCCATCCTAGTTTTTAAAGCCTACAACTGCACACTCTGATGAATGCATTTCAGAAAAAACAGGAGTATATTGAGTCCAATTACATGGTGATTTTAACAATCCAATTAAGAGATGATGGTGAACACAGCTGAGATTAGGACGCAGTATATTCAGATATATTTTGACAGTACAGTTTAGAAATAGAATTAAGAGGAGTCATTGGCTAAAATTAATAAAGAGAGGGCAAAAAAAGGGAAATGTAACAGAACTAAGCACCAATGGGTTTCAATATATAGTATTCAGTATAGTGGAATTATTTTGCAAGAAAATTAAATGCATGGGAAGAGAAATCAAGTCATTGGTGACTTTGACAAGAAACATTTGGTAAAGAGTACCTGGAAGTTGAGGAAATCAATATCTAGCTGTTAGCTTGAGGAAATTTATAGATGTGAAAGCACTGATGCCATTAAGATATATGATATTATTTAAGCCAGAATATTAAAGAAAATATATTTAAAACATGCAATTACTATCATTTTTCCCCAGTTCTACAGAGAATACTAAATGAATTTTTCCACATTTGGGTCCCAGGTTTTTAATGAAGTTTTATTATAAAATTGTGTTCATGATACTGGCAAACTCAAATCTTCCACTTCAAAAATAATAGGCATTTATCATTACATAAAAGTTCTAAACTTCTAGTAGTTAATACTTATTACATGTTTTTATTTTAAAGAGGAAAAAAGTAGAGAAATAAAAAAATTACTTATCACACTGACTTATTATAAGACCACCAGAAGAATGGTTTATTTGGTAAAAATAAAGTACAATAAAAGGGTTTGACTAGGAATAAATTTGATAGTGATTTATCTCTAGAAAACAGCTTTATTTAGATAGAAACTGTGTACCATAGAATTCATTTGTTTGACCATTAAAGTACCAATTCAATATTTGTAGTATGTTCATAGATATTAGGAGACATAAGTACAATTAATTTTAGAATATACCATTCAACTAGAAAGTAAATTTCAAACATTTAGTTATCATCCTCATGTTACCTACTAACCATAGTCTAATTTATGTTTCTATAGTGTTCCCTATTTTAGATATTCATGTGAACTTCATCATGTATTAGGTGAAATACATCCCCAGTCTTTTTAAGAGCAATTTTTTTGAGACTCCATTTCACTAAGCTGTTAAATTGCTAAGGTTGGTCTGTGCTCACACTTAATTCTTGTGCAGGCCTCCTCAGAGGGATGATATTACAGACCTGTGCCACCACATCGGGCTTTCTCAGAATTCCTTATAAATCAAATCTTTGCCTTTTAAGAGTTTTAGTTTAAAGATTTAAGACTTTTCATCTATCATACTCTATCTTGGAACAGTATTTGACTTAAAGGATCCCATCTGCCTCTCTGTGGCACTATTCACACCTGGCCCCAATACAATCATTTTAGTTTATTTTGCCTCTGAATTCAGTGGTAAATTTACTGAATGAAGGTATCTCACTAACTTCACAATCATATCAATAAAAATATTAAAGGAAACTGACTAATGCCATGCACATTTTTATGTAGTTTTTGAAATTGAGAAATAAAGAAAAATTATCCTTGGACATTTTGGGATGGTTACACTTTTCTTTAAATGAGTTCCATATTAAATAGATGAGTCAAAATACTTAAATAACATTTTTCTATTTCACATAGAATTAACATAAATATCTTTTAAGCATACAGTGGTGACTAAACCTTAGTGTTAAAAATTAGCGCATAATTATGGTTTCTAAAGAACCAAACTATCTCACAAATTTAATTTTATGTATTAACTCAATTTTAGACATAGAATGGACTTGATCTTCTTATATTTTATATCTCCATGATGTAAATGGAAAATAAGGAAGGGAAAAGAAAAAACTGAATAGTTGATACTAGTTTATTCGATAAACTTGATCTCAGTTTTCATAACTTTAGTCTTTGATGAGGAACATGAAGAAAGTTTGCATCTCAATTTGGTGAATTATAAATAAAAAGTTAAAATGACAGAATAAATTGTTCAGATCCACAGTGTTTGTAGAATTGAAATTCTTGCTTGGTAGGCAGAATTTTGAATGGAAGTATTTATAATGGAAGCATTTAGAATGTAAGACATAGAAAAGGAAAAAAAAATTAACTCAAATGTCTGGGTGTGATGAGAAACTGTCTTTTCTCTTTGAATACAAAATCAATACTCTGCACTCTTTACCAAGGGAGGAGACTCAGTCCTGGACAGGCGTTCTGCATGGTAGGACAGCCGTTTTATTACCGCTCCCACCCCTTCTCCACCTTCTGAGACATTCCTTCTTGGACAAAGAAACAGACAGCGTTGCCAAGTTTTGAGTTTGGCCTACAGAGCTTATGCTGTTCAGCTGGGCTCCTCCTTCATTCTTGTGCATGTGAACTTGTTGGACTGTGTGATCAGTCACTGTGCCCTTGTGCTGTCAGGTTTGCACTCACCTATGCCTCGGTTGTCCAGTACATTCTGTGATTTAAAGGCTGAGTGCACCTAATCCTGGAGTTTAGTACTAAATGTTACACCTGGCCCACATCTATAACATGCCCAGCAATAGAGTATAAATAAGAAAGGTATTTTTCATACCAAATATGGAGAGGGTCAATTATTGATTTGTTTCTAAAATTGTACAGGGAACAAACAGGGTTTGATATATTGGTCTGGTATAACTGCAACAATGCTCAATGCTATCATATGATCTAGGAGATTCTAGAAATTATCCTATATATATATATATACATATATATATATATTTTTAATCGGTACTGGGGATCGAACTAATGACCATGCATTTGCAAGGCAAGTGCTTATGCTGCTGAGCTAAATTCCCAGCCCCGATTTTATATTTCTTAAGAGATGAGATAGCACAGGTTTTTCTTAATAGTCAATATTCTATTTAGTGACAAAATCATGAAGATAAAACTGCTTACATTCTAGGAATATTAGTGATATGAAAAATAAGTAATAAGGGAAACCCATAATACAAGGTAACACAATTTTAATTTTAAATTATTGCAAGTAATGAGTCACTTTAGAAATGCATCTCAAGTAATACATATGTACATGGAATTTACATAAATGCATATATACACTGATAGTAGGTAAAATGTGTTTACTTGCATCCTATACAAATCCTACCTCAACTCTTCAATTATAAATGGCTTGTATGTGTCTTAATCTCACGTATTTTCTTTTGCATACATGTAAATCTTAAACACATTAAATATGACATCTTTTGAAAACCATTTATCATAACTGTTGACTAAGTTGTTCATGCTCAGAAGTTTATGCAGATATTCTTTAATCTCATTTTGCTCCCAATATACTTATGCGTAAGCTTACTTGAACTTAGTTTCTATGTAGGTCATTTTTCCCCATTACGTTTTCTATTTACTATCAATTTTGTATTCAAGTAAATGTCTTATATTTTCCGTCTTGTACTGGAAATTGGATAATATATTCTTTAGCTTACAAAGCATACCTGTATCATCCCAGTTAAATGGCTAAACAAAAGGAAGGGAAAAAATTAAAATGTGGAAAAATGACACCAGACCAGCAAAATAAGCATTGACTAGACGTTCTCAAACAAGTGCTCATACTGAATTATTTATATCAATCATTTCTTAAATAAATTATAAAAAAATGCTCTAAGGATAGATTTTAAGTAACAGGGATATAGATATGATTTGACATGAACAAAAGAGAGAATTTAACTATTTAGTGTATGTCTGCAAAGTCATACAAATGCTAACCATAAAATATAAACTACATATGGAAAAGGTGGGGAAAATTTTGTCAATAGCAAAAGACAGATGGTGAGAAAAATTAAAACAATTTTCAGGGTGTGGATCTCTGTAAGACTTCCCTGACTTTTGGTTTTCTGCAGGTAGGACATTGCAAGCATCCCAGGGGGCGTTAGATATGTCTTCCTGCACTGCTAAGAGTTAGACGCTGGATTAATCAAGGTAAATTGTCGTTCTTGACTATTCTTCAACACATTTCTCATGTCCTGCTCTAACCTCCTAATAAAGTTTTATTTTTTCCAAGATTATTTTTTGTTGCTTTATATTACTGTTTGGAATAATTTCATGCCCATTTTTCTTTCTAAGCTTTTACAATGACATCTTTTTTCATAATATAAACTAAATGACTCTAAAAAAATGTTGAACTACATTCTATTTTTTCCACTTTCTTTCTATTTTCATTGTCCAATAAGACAATTTCTTAAAAAGTATTGGTTACACTTAGATATCCTCCTGAGAAGAACAAAAACATCATCCTTCCTCTGAAATCAGTGATTTTCTACCTTGTTGCCCCCTGCAATACTTTCCACTTGAATACACATTAAAAGCTTGGAAGTGTGGGGGTGGAAAAGAGGTGGATTGAAATTATTCTCTGGACATATTTATTATGCCAACAATTCAATATAATGCATCTTTGATGGCGTGTAATTAGGTATTAAAATTTTTCATAACTAGAAATGTTCTTGGTCAGTGGGAATTACGGTAGAGAATTTCAGGTAACCTGGGAATAATTTGGCTAGCTAACAGGTTTAGACCAATATATAAAACATTCATTTTGGAGAAAAGTTAATTTGTTCTTCACATTAATCCTTTGCCTAACTACACCAGAAAAAGCAAATTCACATACAACCCGAAGAGAAAATTAATAATTTTATTACATTTTCAAATAAATTTATAAAAATATAACATGGCAATAAGAAAACTACTCTCCAAAATTTACTGATGTTTTCCCTAAAGTGCTAAATATTTTACACAATGACTAGTTTTATTTATATTACATAACTGATTTAATTTAGATTCCTAATCTTTATTTTCATGGTTTTATTTTCTCTGATTTTGTTCCTTTCACACTCATATTTCCAAAAGGAGAGTGAAGTGTGTGGGCAAGCAAACATACTAGCGAAAAGCTGAGTATATTTAGCAAATAAGCATGGCAAAAAAATTCCAAATTCTGATCACACCCCATGTTACTGGCATTTTGGGGGGCTTAATATATCAGTAAAAGCAAAAATACTAGAACAAAAAGTATACAGAATAATTTAAAGATAGAGATGGGTAGGAAGCAGATGGATTAGAGGTACTTTATTGTTTCTACTTACAGTCTAATATTCTGCTATGATTTAATAAAAACTGAAATAACTGTCAGTTGACAAACCACAAACGGTGCATTAAAGTGACAGGAAACTGAACAAGCTATCATTCCTGCTCAATGATGGATACATTCATTGTTAGCATGGTTTATGGGAGAGTAGTGACAATGGCACTAAACATGGCTGGCAAGAGAATGAAATCCACAGAAGGCAAATATATAGACAGCTCTGACAGCACTGTTAACCAGAAACAATGTCTGACTCAATTTACATCATCGGAGGTGAAAAGTAGGGTCACTATCTTAAAATAGGTCATTTAAATTGAAGATACTATAATTCATGAAAATGTGTTAGGCTTTATAGAACTGATAATATTTAAGATTTAGAAACAAATTGATATCCAAAATTATTAGAGTAAAAATTTTTGCTTAGACATGTCACAGTGATATACACCCAAAACAATGAAACCAAATCACAAAGTAATCAAATAACCCAACCTGCACACATGGTGCACTGGTACTTACTTAGCATGGCGGATATCTGGCAGGGACCTCTCTAGGGCAATATTATTGCTGACGAAAATGTTGAAACCATTTTCCCTGTAAGCTGAGTCATCACTGTCCTCTTCAGTGAGGGGATAAGGTTTCCCATGTTCACCTTTCCCTAACAGGAAAAAACAAAGTTGAATTTTCAACTAGGGAAAAAAATGTCATGTTCTAGAACAGAAATTTAGACTTGGATGCATTTCTTCAAAATAGCTTACTGATGTTTGGCACAGAATGGGCTAGAAGAAAGATGTGATATTATTTAATTTTGATTGTTTTAATGTGGAAGCAGTTGAATAATTTATAATTAAAAGTAAACAAAACAGAAGTATAAAGCATAGCCTCACAGAGAGAATCACTGTAAACATTTCAGTATATGTTTCTTAATGATTGTATTGGATTCTAACACACACATTGCTTTATTTATTGTCTTTTTCCAAAATAACTACTGATCTTTACTTCCAATAGTTGATATTATTTAATTACACTCTAATATATGCCATTGCACTAAAGATATGTTTTTATATTATTTCCAGCTTTTCTTAATTTCTCTTTTACAAATATGTTGAAATATGTTCTTGGTTACACATTTTTGGAGCAAGAATCATAAATTACTATAACTGGAACTGCTGGAATATCTTTATAGTAAACAGTATTTTTTACATCCTCAGAGAAAATAGATATTTTCATATCTATTCTAACATGTATATTATTTAGATTTTAATTAGCTTTATATATTTCTGATGTCATAAAATGATTGTCCAAGAGTTTGACACTTTGTAGAACTTTCTGTGTATTATGTTTGTTAAATCTTTGTTAGCTACACATGCTGCAAATATGTTCTGAACTTACTTAAACTGAAGCTAAATTTTTCCATCAAGATGATATTATTTTACAGTTTCTTTTCTTGTTTCTTCTTTCTTTCTTTCTTTCTTTCCTCCTTTTTTTATCTCTCTCCTCTATACTAGAAATTAAACCCAAGGCTGTCGCATTGAGATATAGCTCCACCTTTATTTATTCATTAATTCATTTATTTATTTATTAGATAAGTTGTTGCTAGGTTGCTAAACTGTCCAGGCAGACTTCTACCTTATCATCTTCCTGCCTCAGTTTCCCAGGGTGCTGAAGTTACAGGTATGTACCAAAACACTAAACAGTTACATATAACATTTAGAATGAAGTTCTTCTTTATGCCAGTGTATTTAACATAGATTCATGAGTTCAGTTTTATTAAAGTTTTATTTTTGTGTTGGTGATCAAAAATTTTGAACATTTTGGGGGTTTTTGCTTTGTTTTGTTTGTTGAAATTGGTTTTGTGTGAAAAGTGAGGCACGGAACACTTTTAATTTTTATAAATGTTTAAGCAGCTGTAGGAACACAATTTATTAAATAAATTTTTGGCTACCTTGTGTTTAAATATAGTCACAAAATTTCTATAAGCACATTTATAAATATCTATGACAGTCTACTGTTATGTCAACTGTTACATTGGAAACACTATCGTGCTAACAATTTTTTTGCTTGTTTTTCGTTTTTGTTATTGCTTTTTATTTTTTGTTTTGCACTAGGTATTGAACTCATGATCTTATGCTTGCCAGGCAGGCACTTGTGTCATTGGGCTAAACCCCTGGTCCTACACTAACAATTTTTCCATGTTTGGAAAAGCTAGTTGTCACTTATCATGCTGTTTTTCAGGTTACTCTTACATGTTTATTTTTCTATGTGAACTATATAATAAAATTTCCTTCTAGATTTTGTTTTTGACATTGTATTAAATTTGTTAATTCATCCATAGGGAAATTTCTATCAAATAAAAAATGTTATACTCTATCCTGGTTATGGCTTGTATATAAATGTAGCCCCAAAGCATCATGCTCTCACAAGTGGAGCTTTGCAAAGGTGGCTGGATCTAGGTTGTATAAGATGGATTAATAGTATGTGACAAGTAAATTAGTACACTAATTGGCTTAGGATACCTCTGGCTGGGGATAACGGAAAGGCCCACTCCAGATGTGCGTGATACTATCTAACAGGCTTATAGCCTGGATAGGATAAAATGCCAGATGTCTTGATGCTTGCTGCTCCCTGGCTGTCCTGCCATGGATGTTTCTCCAGGGACATGACCCCTTCCATGCACCATGTCTTGGATCAAGTGGACTGAAATATCTTCAAATTGTAAGCTAAAATAAACCTTTCCTCCTTTATCTTGTGGGTGTCACGTGTTGTGCACCAGCGACATGAAAAATAACTAAGACAATCCTCACCCACATTTTTCCCCAAATATCTCACTGTGCTAAGTCTGCCTCTCATCCAAACTCAAAATGACCAAGAAAGATAAATGACAACATAACTGAAGGCTTTCACAAAGGACTTCCAAAACTGGTTCGGGAAGAATAACAGAATACGTGTGTTCAAAGCAAGAGCAACTCTTGAGGGGATTGAAAGCAGTGTTTTTTTTTTTTTCCTCTTTTTTAAAAAATTTCATCTTTAATTCTATTTTTATCATTTTATGAATATTTTGATAATTTTTCTAGTAGTTATTTTTCTTCATTATAGTCCATCTGATATTCTTTCTTCTGGTACATTTTCCAAACAGAACGCTCTAAAGCTATTGATTTATTAGGCATCATATTGAACTTATTCAAATAATTTTTTAAAACTCTCTAGAGCTCTTCAGGTAACAATCCTTTCACCTAAGGTAGCATACCTTTTCTTTTACTTTCTTTATGAGTAACTTATGCATTTCTCTTCTAATTCTCTAACTCAGATTAAACATCTCATTGTCAATATGCATTTACCCTGATATTAAGTTCAGTTTGATGTTCCCAAGTATTTCAAATTTGAACTTGGACATATATATTTGTCAATATTGATACATGTTTTTGTGTTTGTGTGTGTGCATATGTGCATAACATCATATTAAGAATCCTATTAGTGCCCTTTAACAAATATTGTTTTTCATAAATGCAATATTAAAATGTACATGCTTTATACAAACCATTTGATATATTCATATTTCTCTATTTTTTTGTATTATTAACTATTGATTTTTAAACATTATGTTTTCAAACTGAAATTCACAGTTTTTAAAGGATACCCCATTTATGTATCATGGACCACTCAAAACAAAAAGAAAATGCATTCTATTTAAATTCTTCTTTCTACCCTCATCTTGTTAAGTTCATAGGACTTAGAGCCACTGTAGTTAGCAGGCAATGATAAGACGCTACTTGCTGTCTTCAAGAACAGGCTCTGTGCTTCTCCACTGACCCTGGGATGGTGGTGTCTGCAAGAGTGTGAGGACACAGGCCTTTGGTAGGCGGACTCACCACAATGCTAGGGTCCGGGACAACAGCTGGGCCCCAGGTACACAGTGCACACTGTCTTTGGAAGGCGGGGTAACCAGGAGATCAGCAATGTGGATGCTTGCAAAGCAGCAGTGAGCAGTCAGCAGTTGGACTCAGGAGAATTCTACCAACAGAAGACAGCCCCAGCTTCCACACCCAGAGGCCAAGATCGACTCAGTATCCAGCACATTTCTAGGGTCTAACATGGACACTATCACAGAACTGTAAACTGTATTTTACTAATTTTGTTCTCCCTTGTTTGTCTGATTGTCTATCACTTTTCTGTCTGGTTGGATGTCATCCTGTTTTGGTTTGCATTCTGTGGTTATTTTTGTATTTGGGGTTTTTCCCCCTCTCTTTTCTCGCTTTCTCTGGCCCTTTTTTTCCTTCTCTTTTTTTCTTTTACACTCTCTCTTTCTTCCTTTTTTTCACTGCTCAGGTTTCTTACCTTTCTTTTCCCTTTTCTTTTATTGATCCTTTTTCTTTCTTTCATCAATTACCTCTTGAATTTACACTTCCAAGTGAGTAGTTGTTGCACCTGCACTTTCTGATTACTCTTTTGCATTCCAATTCATGGTATACAATAAGCACATTTAACTTAAAAAAGAAACTCATATACTGAAAGTCATGATGGAGAATAACACTCCATGCAACAGCAAATAAGAAGAAGCAGAGGTAGCTATTCTGATTGCAGACAATGTGAACTTCAAACCAAGAATGATCAAAAGAGATGAAGAAGGTCATTACATACTTGCTATAGGAAAACTGCAAGAGGGAGAGACAACAATCATAAATAAAATATGTATGTGCCAAATATGGTAGCACCCAGCTAAATAAGATAATTATACATAGACATGAAACATCAAATAAGCAATAACACAGTTGTAGTGGGAGTTTGAATACTCTGTTGTCACAAAGAAATAGGTCAACTAGACAAAAAAATCAAAGAAATATCAGAAATGAACCAAACCTGTGAACAAATATACTTAGCAGATATTTTCAAAGTGCTCCACCCAACATCAGAAGAAAACACACACTCCTCAAATGCACATGGGATATTCTCTAAAACAGACCATATAGTAGCCCAATGCAAAGGACTTAAAATTATCCCATGAATAATATCAACAATAATGCAATGAAATTAAAAATTAATAGCAAAAGAAACTGCAAAAACTTCATAAACACATGGAAATTAAATAATGCCCTCCTGTACCACCAATGGGTCACAGATGAAATAAAGGAGGAAATTCAACAATATCTACAACTAAATGAGAATGCAGATACAACATACCAGAACTTATGGGATGCAATGAAAGCTATCATTGGAGGGAAATTCATAGTCCTGAATTCTCACACCAGGAAACAACAGGGAGCACAAATAAACAAACTAATGTTCCACCTCCAACTTCTAGAAAAAGAAGAGCAAGACAAATCAAAAGCCCATACATGGGTTAAAATCATAAGGATCAGAGCAAATATTAATGAAATGAAGGCCAAAAAATAAAAATAATTAATGAATTAAAGAGTTGTTTCTTTGAAAAAATAAACAAAATTGCTAAACTCTTAGCCAACTTTATCAAAAAAGGAAATAAAGCTCAAATTCATGCATTGAGGAAAGAAAATGGTGAAATCACTACAGATTCTGTGAAAATTCACAAGATCATCAGTACATACTTTGAAAACTTTTACTCATATATGATGAAAAACAAAAGAAATGGACATATTCCTATATATGAATTAATTGCCAAAGCTGAGTAAAGAATGTATAAAAATTGTGCATTATCCAGTATCAATTAATGAGATTGAAAAGTTAACTAAAAATTTTCCAACAAAGAAAAGTTTAGGTCCTGATGGATTCAACGCTAAATTCTACAAGAAATTTAGAGAAGATTTAATGTCAATACTTCTCCAACTCTTTAATGAACTTGAAAGAGAAGGAACACTCTCCTCAATTCATTTCTGGAGAGAGGTATTACATGATACACAAACCAGATAAAGACTCAATCCAAAAAAAAAAAAAAACAAAAAAAAACTACAAGCCAATCTCCCTAATGAACATAGGTGCAAAAGTCTTCACAAAATAGTAGAAAACATAATTTAGAAAAACATCAAGAAGATTATACACCATAAGCAAGAAGGATTCATCCCAAGGATGCAGGCATGGTCCAACATATGCAAATCAAAAAATATAATACATCATATCAACAGAATCAAAGATAAAAATCACATAATCATCTCAATATATGCAGAAAATCTTTTGATAAAGTTCAGCTCTCCTTCATGATAAAAACCAACAGAAAATTGGAATAGATGTTCCAGTAGTGAGATGTTCTAGTAATGAGTTTGTTCCATGTAACAAACTCACTACTAGAGAAATTAAGAAAAACATAGTTTCTTAATAGCGTACTCCAAAAATGAAATACTTAAGAATCAAACTAACAAAAGAAGTAAAAGATCTATATCTTGAAAATCACTGTACTCTGAAAAAGAAGATTGAACCAGTCATAAAAACATGAAAATACATCCCTTCCTCAAGAATAAGAAGAACCAACATGGTGAAAATGGCCATACTCTCAAAATTGTTATACAGATTAGATGAAATTATAATCTAACTATTATATTAACATACCTCAGAGAACTAGAGAAAACATTCCTAAAATTCAGCTGGAAGCAAAAGAGACATAGAATAGCAAAAGAAACCCTGGGCAACAAAGGCAAAGTCAGAGGCATCACAATCCCTGACTTGAAATTATACTTCCAAGCTACTGTGATAAAATCCACATGGTACTGGCATAGAAAATCAGACCTGAGGACCAGTGATACAGATTAGAAATTTCAGACACAGTTACAAACACACTCAGCTACCTTATCTTTGACAAAGGGGCCAAATATGTTAACTGGAAGAAAGCCTCTTTAATAAATGGTACTTTCTACAAGCCAAAGACTAAAACTGGACCATGTCTATTACCATGCATTAAACTAAAGTGAAAATTCAGATCCAAAATCTGAATATTAAAACAAAAACACTAAATTTACTGGAAGAGAAAGTATGGTGAAATTTGAAGACATAGGGTTAGGCAGAGAATTCATGAACAAAACCCAAACAGCATGGGAAACACTTCAAAGAATCAACAGCTGAGATTTCATCTCAATAATCTTTCACACATCAAAAGAAATCACCAACAGAGTGAACATACACCACACATTGGGAATAATTTTAGCTAACTTCCCTCAAACAAAGGACTTCTATCTATAGCATATAAAAAATTGAAAAAAAATCAAACAGCTGAAATTTAAACATCCAATTTAAAAATGAACAGCTGAGATGAACACACACTTCTCATATGAAAAAGCACAAATAGCAAATAAATACATGTAAAAAATGTTCAATGTCATTGGGCATTCAAGAGATGCAAATCAAAACATCACTGAGATTTCATCTCAGCCAAGTAAGAATTTCTATCTCCAAGAAATCAACCAATAACAAATTCTAGAGGGACTATGGGACATGAACCCTTTTCCACTGTTGATGGGAGTGTAGACTGGTACAACCACTATGGAAATTAGTGTGGAGATTCTGCAAGATACTAGGATTAGTGATCTCATTGGACCCAGCCATTCTCCTGAGTATTTTGCCAGATGAATTTAAAAAAAAATCACAGTAATACATTTGCATTCATATTTATAGCAACACATTTTGTAGTAACTAATTCCTAGAAAGAATCTAAATGCCCATCAACTGAGGAATGGATAAAAAACATGTGGTATTTTTTTTAATTTAAAGAGGAAAAAACAAAACAAAATAAAACAGAATAAAGGGTAGCGACAATACAGTATTCCAAGGAAAAAAGGAGAAGTACAACAACAATAAAACCTAAGAAATTATTACTTGACTAATTACATACTGACTTCTTTGAAGTAGTTCTTCAACTTACAAAGTTAAAACATGTAAAGTAGACATTCAAACAGTGAGACTGTTAATAGTTCTGCTCCATGATCTGACAAAAACAACAATATGGTCATCCATCTTAACCACTCAAATATACATGCAATTATTTCAATAGGGTAAAAGTAAACATAACAAAACAGAGCAAAGCGGATCACAAGAAAGCAATGTAAGACATAAATTTCAAAGCTAGACAATTGGAGATATTCACTCTCTATCATATTGACTCTTGTTTTCTTCCAAATAGTTGTCCATATTGTCACATATAGGGATTTCACACGAAACAACCTAGTATGGAATTGATCTGAGCAGGA
>PVJX010017099.1:0-39057 GCA_004027295.1 Dolichotis patagonum | reverse complement strand
ATTTGTATCTTCAATCCAGTTTTATTTTCATTTTATAAATGGTGAGATGTATGGGTCTAGGTTCCATTGTCTGCATATACATAGCCCGTTTTTCAAGTACCATTTATGGAAGAGGCAATATTTTCTCTAAGTTATGTTTTTGGCCCCTTTTTCATATCTCAGATGTCTGTGTGTTTCTGAATTGTTTCTGTGTCCTGTGTTCTGTTCCGCTGATTTACATGTCCATTTTGCATCAGTACCATGTTGTTTTTATTACCATATCATTGTACTATAACTTGATATCTGGGATTATGATGCCTCTTGCTTTGTGCTTGTCGCCCAGGTTTGCTTTTGTTATCCTGGGTCTTTTCTAGTTTAATCTGAATTTTAGGACTGTTTTTTCTAGTTCTGTGAAAGATTCTGTTGATATTTTCATTACGAGTGCTTTAAATCTGTGTATCTGTTCAAAGTATACCTTAACTACCACCTTTTTGACACTTTTTTTTTGGTCTTTTTGAGACAAGTTGTTACTATGCAGTTCTGGCTGGCCTTGTGCTCACTTCACAGCCTAGGCTGGTCTCGAACTTGCAACAACCCTCCTGTTTCAGCCTCCAAAGCATTGGGATTACAGGCATGCACCACCGTACCTACCTAACATTATTTTCTATTAATATATAATTTCCCACATTATTGTACCCTTTTGGTAGGAACTAGGATGGAACAGAGGACGCAATACCACACGAGTCTAGGAACTGAGGAGGAGCTCTCACATTCCTGTTGCCAGTGTTTGCCTGGTGGCTTTCACAAATGCGTAAATCAGAGCCTGTTCCTAACTCCCTATGGACTTTTCTACTATGTAACCTGTTTTGCTTATGCTCTAGATGTTCACTCATGGAAGTCAACTTTAACATTACCATTGTTTTTTCAGATCCTTATCCATGGGACAGCTGCAGACTCGACCTCTGTTTTAAGTAGGTTTTGGTTCAGAATTGAAGTCCTTGCGTGATATCCATGGGAAGTATTGACTTGTTGATGAGTGGAGGCCTTTGCTTCTCCAAATAAGTTTCATGTCATTTTAGTAGGTAGATAATGTGATGTGACCTGAACAGAATTTTGGACTGGAACTTTCACAGTCAGTTAATGGTGGCAGAGGGATGATTGGGCTCCCTTCTTCTCAGTTTGACAATATGTAAACTGTACAATTTCAGGAGTCATAAATTTTGAAGTCAGGTCCTACCTACTTCTCTCACTACGACTTCTCCTCTTTGTCAAGACAGACATATTTAACAGGCAAAACAGAGTATAAAAAATCCCATGACAAGTCAGTGTATAGTGTAGAAATCAACCATCCTGATTGTCCTGGGAGAGTCCCACTTTTACTGCTAAGAACCCTGAGTACCCCATATCCCAGAGTGGTGGTGGGGAAACTCTTGTTGCAGGAAAACCAAGATGATCGGTCTTTTTGGTATACAGATTTACCACGTGGAATAAAATAAGAATTTGTTCAAGAGAAATGACCCACAATGAAAGCATAACCAACAGGTGTGATACTGTGCAGTGCACCAAGCACTTTCCTTTCCATCACCTTAATGTTCACAGCAATCCTGCATGTTAGGCCATGGTGGCGTCCTATGATGACCAAGGATTAAAAGCAATTATTGATGTATTCCATGGGTAAATGCCAAGTTCATGTTATTTAGGAAGAAAAAAAATCACTAAGGGCAAAAATGGTAGAGGCATGTGTGGATTTAGAGCACTGGGGCAGAGATTCCCAACTGCAGGAGCAGGGGCAGGAGCAAGAGCAGGAGCAAGAGCAGGAATGTGATGAGGGGAAGAGCAGTGTGACGTCCTCAGCCAGTGCAGTCCATGTGGTGTCATAAGAAGGCACTGGCTCTGAATTCAGCATCAGCACATCCCAGGGAGGACTCCTCTTAATCTGAATGAGTTAGTTATGTCTTGAACTTTGGAATCTTCTGTTATGCGAAAAGGTAATGAGCCCTATTTTGCCAAGATTAAATGACATAAATCCATACAGTACACAGCAGGAGTGATTGCTTTGGAAAAGAACATGAGAAATATTCATTCCATTTCTAATTTCTTGGGTTTCCCTCTTTAAGACAAGCAGCAAAACTTCAATTTAACCCAACTACAACATGTAAGTAGGTCCACGGACAAGTTCTCAACCCTGGACTATACTTGTGTCCCTGTGGACTTGGGTGTAGCCTGGGACATATGCTTTTCTCTCTTTGTGACATAGGAAGTGCATACAATTCATCCTTAATCTGGGATATTTGAGGAGAAAAAACAATTGAGTCAGGACAGCAGGGATAAAAGAGCTTGAATTATGCTACCTGGAATGTAAGTTGAATCACCTCATAACTGCTGTGTAGCACAGCTGGGAAACACTTGTCCTGAATCCATAATTGAGACAGTGATTTTGCTAGAGTGCTCTTCAAATCTTTATTTTATTTTATAGAGAAAAAAATAAAGATTAAACAGACTTTCTAAACAAGATAATAGGAGAGTAATAATAATACATTGAGTATTGTTATCTTCATAGTAGTCCCTCAAAGTACAAGACATAGGCAGGAGATATTGTCCAAACAATGTTAGTGCAAACTTTTCTTTTCAATGAACTAAGAGACAATAGCTACAAAAATATCTTAACTATCATATATATGTGTGTGTATATATATATACATATATACATATATATATGTATTTTTTCCCTTTTCCCTTCCTTCCTCTCTCTTTTCCCCCACCACAGTTTCCCTTTTCTTTTGAACAGCTTCTTCCCAATTCCCGATAACTACTGTACATTTTGATCTTACTTACTCATTCAGCTTCTCACATTAGTGAAAAAATATGACATTTATACTTATGGGTCCAATTTATTTCACTTATGAGTATGGTCTTGAGTTGCATCCATTTAACCTATAAATTTCTCAAGCTTTAGAAGGTCCACCTGGCTCTCTGAC
Organism: Dolichotis patagonum; assembly: GCA_004027295.1. Taxonomy (NCBI): domain Eukaryota; kingdom Metazoa; phylum Chordata; class Mammalia; order Rodentia; family Caviidae; genus Dolichotis; species Dolichotis patagonum. Next base: position 36,100 of record PVJX010017099.1, on the reverse strand, counting down.
TCTAGTTCCTGATGATCTTATAAACTTCTACTGTCCCTCCCTCTCCACCTCCCATGACTCCCACAAACTCCAGTACTGCTCAGCTTTGAGTAGCCCACAGCCCAGGAATACAGTCTCAGGCCTCCTGCCAATTGGCACAATACCAGTGATTATGCCTTGGATGCCTTTGGACTAAAGGGGCACAGTGACACATCTGTAGTCAGATCAGCATCCTTTTTACAATAGAGGGGTGGATCCTCCAGAGACCTCTCACTCTTTTTTTCTGCCCCTTTTACCCACAGATGACCACAGTTTGGTGGAGATTTGACTCTACACTATCTGTAGTTTGAAACACACTGATGTTGTTAATTTCCTTTGGCCTCAATCCTAATCAGTATAATGCAGATTGTCACTAGGTAAATTTTTAAAGTGGCACATAAGGAGAAATTAATGCTATTTTATTTTATTTCCATTGCTATCATTATGACATAATGAATCAGTGGATTTGAAGTGTTCAGAACAATTCCTGCTACACTGGTAACGGATATTTGATCTCCTTCTTCAACTGTTATCCATGCTCTGAATCTCCACTGCCTGCCACACAATCCCTTCTAGTTTTGTTCCCCCATTTGTTCCAGTTAACTGGAATCAGAATGGGTATTTCCAAGCTCATACTGTTTTCTCTTTAGCATGTGGACTAGTGAATTCCTTAAAATGCCTGTTGGGAAACATGGTTGTGAACTGAAGAGGGAATAACAAACAAGTTCTCCAAGAGGGAATCCTAAGATCTGCTGTTCTGTCTGTCTCTGAAAGTTGTCTACATGGATTCTAATACATTTAATGGGTCTTGGCTCATTAATCCAGCCCTAACTTTCTGCAGATTCTTTCTCCCTGCTGGTCTTGACTCCCTTTTCTTTCTCTTCTCTGATACAATAATAGTAATAACTAGCATTTTTCTTTCTTTTTTGCCACACAATAGAATAAATGATTTACATGATCATTACAACCCTATAAGATATATTCTTCATTAGACTATTTTTGCTGCATGGAAACTAAGAATAGAGAAGCAACATAGCTTGGTAAATTTTGATATCTCTAGGATTTAACCCTAGAGTCAGAATTATTATATTATTGTAAGTTGACATAGTATACATATTTTTAGTGTATAGTTTGATATCATTATATATACATTAAATGTGTGATGATTAAATCAAGATAATTAACATGTTCATCACCCATTATCTATGGTAAATACCTGTTTTCTATGGAGAGCAATATTTAGAATTTACTGTCTTATCATGTTTGAAATATATAATACATTGTTATTAACTATCATCACGAAGGTGTAGATTACATCTCAAGAAACATAATTCTTCCTATCTGGCTGAAACTTTTTTTTGTAGATAAAATGGGCATAATCACACACTGGTTAAAAATCAGCTAGCCTGCTAGCAGTGTGGGCTATTAGAAAAAACAACTGCTGCCAACATTGGTGCACAGCGTTTTGTGGGAACATAAACTTCCATTTCTCTGAGGTACATATGCAAGAGTCCAATTGCTGCACTGTCTGGTAATAGTATATTTAGTTTTACATTTGAGGAAGTGCTAGGGATCAAACCAGGACCTTGAATGTGTTAGGTACACACTCTACCAATGAGCTGCACCCCCAGCTCCACGTGGCCGCCGAATTGTCTCCCACAGTGATGGTTCTATTTTATATTGCTGCCAACAGTGCATGGGTGAGCCTGTTTCTTTACACTCCTGTGCTGTCTGGTATGAGCACTATTATTTATTTCAGCTATGCTATTAGGAATATGGTAATAATCTCACTGTGGTTCTAATTTGTATTTTCCTCATGATTTGATTCCATACCAAATAATAATACTGAACAATAAAAGAGAATTGTGTATATAAAGCATTATATATAATAAAAAAGAAATATCTGTATCTATCCATCTTCTATTGTCCAGTTATATTTATCTAGAGAACCATAACTAACACAATAATATTGTTGAAATGCCAAAACAACAGAAACAGAGGGAAGATTAGAAATTTCCAAGGGTTAAGGAGAGAGGAAAGAAGTGGATATGTTCGTAAAAAGACAAAATGGGGCTCCTTGCAGTGGTGAAGCTATTCTGTTTCTTGTTTTTGGAGGTGAATACATAAACTTATGTTTGCAATAAATTGTATGGAATTTAGCACACCCAAATGAGTACAAGCAAAACGGAAAAATCTAAAAAATACTTGTCAGTTGCATCAACATCAATATCCTGATTGTGATGTAGTATGCATAGTAACAGAAAACATGTTTAGTGGAGGGAAAGTGAACAAAAGGTATGTGAAATCTCTTCATATTTTTCCTTACTACTGTAGGTTGTAACTAAGTGGTACTTGAGCTCATGAACTCAATTCTCTCCATGATTCTGGTCACAAATCAAACTGAATGAGAACCCAATCAAATTTTGACATAAGGTCAACAATGGACCTAAACACTGAATTTGATTGGGTTCTCATCCAACTCAGGTTGTGACCAGAATTATGGAGAGAATCCAGTTTGTGGACTGAGGTACCACTGTACAATTATTGCAAAATAAAAAGTTCAGATTAAAAACCAGAGTAATCATCCTTACCACAACAGAACCAAGTTTAAATCTAAGAGGCAAAGAGATGGCACGCGTAGAAGTGTGGAGCTTAGGGTGTCACAGGAGAGCTTTAGTAACTGGAGAACTGAGCTCTGGTTAATGATGTATCTCATAACATTTGGTGGAAATGAAAAGAAAAATCTGACCACAATTAAAATGAGAAGAAAGCAGATACAAAGGTATAGTGAAAGGTCTGCCTGCCTGTTCAAAGAGACACATGGTGTATTTGACTATATACATATGCATGTATATGTAAAATTAGACATTATGTTAATGCAAAGGAATAAATTAAACAACTGTTGTTAATTAGCAGCCTACTGCTGTCCTCCATAGATGTCAATTTCTGCTTCAAATCTTCCTAAATGTTTAGCTGTCTCTGAGCTGAGGAGTAATTTAAATTTATATGTAGACTTTAGGAATTTTGATGAATACCTTTGAACAGTTCCTTAAAATCATAGTGAGAGCCAGACAAAGAGAAACATGTAGGGTTGATTGCTGTGGATGGTAATTGTGGCAGATTTTTATGTGTGTTCCTTGTTTGGTATGCCCTTTCATGTGTTTAGTATACCTTTTCAACTCAACCATCCTCCACTCCTACTTCTTCCCCTCTGGCCACTTGGTTTCTTTAATAGGCTCCTTGATTGTAAGAGGAAGCAGGAAAACTTTTTATTATTTCCTGGGTTTTCTAGGAGGCATAGCATTTCAAAAGAATCTGCCAGTGCCCTGGGCTAGTTTTCATGAAGTCAGCAGAACAAGCTTTTAGTCCAATATATCTTTCCCACAAGAATAAAAAGCCAACTGCTCAGAAAGCAAACTAAGAAAGACAGTGGTACTTAGATTTTGCCCTGACTCTAAGCTGAGCAGGGATCACATAGGTCAAGGTCCTCTCTTCCATCTCTCAGCCTTGAGCTTGACTTTGAGTCTGGCTTCATAGATGTGCAACCTGAAAGCCCATCAGAGGGCCCTGCATTTGCTGTAATGCTCTGCTGTCATTGTCTTGAAACTTATAATTTTATTAACTCTGTTAATAAAATTCACAAGTGATGGACAGTGAAACAATGGAGCCACACTGTGAGAACACAAGAAATGTTCAATGTGCCTGTCCACATTTGCTTGCTGGGCAATCCCAGGGAGTAGTGCAACAGAGCCTATGCAGTCTCCTGAACATCATCACCTTGATCTTCCTTTGTCCATCATTAGGTAGAGGAACAGTAAACAAGGAACTACAAGTCATTAAGTCCAAAGCAGAGAGTGCTGTAAGAACATGTAGCTCTTAAGAAATACCACAATCACTTTGAGTCAGATTTAGAGTATTTTTACCATATCAGTAAGAATTAAATATACATATGTAAGACCTGACTTATGAATTGTTCAATTTTGGTGATTCAGAATGAGTTAAATGCTGTTAGCTTTGTATTTGAAGTTGGTATTGCACAAAGTAAAATGAATAATATCCCTCCTAATAATTTAGAATTCTTATCTATTTATTTTTTATGTTATTTAGAAATTAACTAAATAGCAAATAAAACCCACCATGACTAGTCAATAGATTGACTATGAAGAAAGCAAAAAGCTTTGCATTTTGTAACTTGTCCTTGTTTGAATAGCACCTTCACTTTTTCATCTTACATTGAGCTCTGACGACTTTGCAGCTGGCCCAAATGACTTGCAGAACTCCTTGGTCTCCTGCTGAATAAAGGAGGACACTCAGCAACTCTTCTTATTTTGGGTGCTGGGTCCAGTTAAGAAGCTAAATTTGGATAGTCACTTTGTTCAGCATTGTTCACTGTTTGGCTACCTTGAACACTTGGAGAAATTTACTGTATTAGGAAGGGAAATTATGCTCCTAAATTTATAAGGGGATACAAACCCATAGAAAAGTTGTGCCTTGGAATCCATGCAGAATTGGTTCTAGCAATTAACAGATACCAAAATCTGTATGTGCTCATATATCTTATGTAATATGTGGTAGTATTTGCATATAGCCTAGCTGCATTATCCTATATACTCCCATCATCTTTAGATTAATTATAATGCCTAGTATAATGTAAAAATATATAAATGCTTAGGGAGTAATCACAGGAAAACAAAATATCTACATGTTCAGTACAGATACAGTGGGACACAGAAACACTGAAACGACATCCAGGATTTGGAGACAGGTATATTTATGTTGATAGGCATTGATTAGGGTCATTTCTAGAATATCAGGCCCTGATCTCAGTGGTCTAGGGCATATATAGCATAGGCTAAAAGGAAGTGCAGAATTTTCTTGTCAATTAGGGATTGGTTTACACAATATGCATTGTAGTGACCAGCTATGCATCACAGTGATCAGTCATTTCTAAAAGACCAGATCTGGAACAAAACCTATTACCTGTGCAGCTAAGAAACTGAAATATACTGGCTGGGCTTGCGGGGGAGCATTTTCTGTTACACAGATATGTTTCATTTTTATTTTGTTGTTATTTTGGGCTGAGCATTGAAGTTAGGACCTTGCACATACGACCAAGCAGACACAAATCATCAAGCAGGCCCGTTGAATATTTTTAACTCATAGTCAGTTAAATTTGGGGTTACCCACTGTATACAGTGAGTGAGTGAGTGTGTGTGTGTGTGTACATGGGGAGAGAGAGAGAGAGAGAGAGAGAGTCAGTTTCAGTAGAGATTGATATATAAACAGAAATGAGAGAATACTAACTTATAATGAGAAATGGAGTTGGCACAAGAACTAGAAGTTGTATCCTTAGTTTCTGAGTAATTCTTATGTAAAAAGAGACAAGATAAACAAAGAAGGTACTCTGATCTTTTAGCACTCCTAGTAGCAGACCACAGACCTTGACTCCAGCCTAAGAAGAACAGAGTTTATAATGGAGTAGTGGTGGTTTATAGAGAATTTATAGAATCACCAGCTAATCAGCAAGTCTACTTCATTTTTCTTTGAACTTAATCTAAACTACTTTTATAAAACCCTGTTGTAGTGAAATGTGGTAAAGTGACTGAGTCCTAGTCAATAAGTGTGTGCAGTTGTGATATGTTCCACTCCTTTCTGGTTCATGAAAACTACCCAAGTACAGACCTCTGTGATCTTCACCTTAATTAGCTCCCTGAAGACAACCATGGTAACCTGAAGTGTCATGTGTCAAGGATGAAAGATCACTGATCAGAAAACTTCACTGTTAAATATCAAAGAAAAAATATCTCTTGTATTATTAAGTCATCAAGAAACTTCAGTGCATACATATTACAGTGGCTAGCATTTGCAATAACTGAAGCAGAATTTCTAGAGGCATCAGAAAAATGTATTTTGATGCTGTAGGATCAAACACAGTGCAGCCAGAATGTAGTCTCAATGACACCACTAAACAGTACTAAAAGAAATCCTCTACCACTGTCTGGTACCGTTTAGAGATGAGACTTGATCAAGAACCTCCACCATCATTGCTCTGGAAAATCCAAACTTCCACCACCAAGCTTGCAATGAAGTCTGCCTTGCTGGCTTTCACCAGTCTCTCACTTTTATCTTCCAAGTCTTGAATGAGTGAATCTTCCTGGTGGTCCCAGGCTACTGACAAAATCTTCACTACAAAGGAGTCTGGGAAGTATAATTTATAGTTACCTTGATGCCTGATAAGTGAATGCATACCAGAGGGGGTTGAAAGAATCAATCTGCAGAATCTTCCATGCTGAGTAGGCTGGACCACAGGAAGGGGAATCAAGTTAGATAACTGCATGGTCATTGACTTAAAGCTGTTTCTTGACCTCACAACAACCTCACACAGGGATCAGTGACTCAGGCCTCCCTCACTCCTAACTATTCAGGGCATCCTCATTTTTATGTGTTTCAGGGCTGAAAGCTGACTAGCCATCGTTTTACTTTCAGTTAGTCTATATTTTTATCCTTGTTCCCTGGACGCTCCATTTTTATGTAACTCTGGAGAAGGTAGAATTGTATTTACCTTGCTTCTAGTTCTTACTAGCTTTTTGGATTTCCCTAATGATCCTCATATACAAAAGACTACGCTTCAGAAAATGGTGGTTGGGGATGGGGACGGGATCTTCATTCTCAAGCAAATTTTTTCTTCTCTATTCTCACCTACAAAGGAGCTGCAAAATCACAACTCTCTCAGGAAGGTGGGGCAGCAGTCATTTTAATTTGTTTCTGTGGCTGTAGAGTTAACAACAATAATGAAAAGTAGATGACTTAATTCACATCGAGGTCCCACAACAGAGCCTGGCAACTAAGAAGTGTCCTATGAATCACAGCTGCCATGATAAGACTCTGATGGGCATACCTAACTGCACTAATTACACTGCAGTCTTATTTTAAAATGTAGTTTTGGTGACAATTATCACCTTTTCCTAAATCTTCCTTCTCTCCTCTACCCACAATAAATTCATGAAGTTTTGTGCAAGGTATAATATGGCTTTTCATTTTCTAGTTTGCTCATATTTCTTATCTGGAACATACTTCTGACCTTGTGATGATGGCTGGTAGCTAATTTGAATAAAAAATGAGGAGGTGCTGGGAAGCTTTTTAAAATGATCCTGTTTCCTGGAGTAGTGATAGAGAAGTAGTTGCATATGAGCCCAAATCATCAAGCTGGTGAACTTTGACAAGAACATAAGGAGGTCAAAGACAGAAGGAAGTACGGGACACTGCTCAGAGCAGATGGATGGCAATGGCACCGGTGGGCAGAAGTGGCAGCCAGGGTGTGAGCTCACGGCTGTGCCCTTCGTCTGGGACACACACGTGCTAACTTCAAGCTACAGAACTGTTCCCATGTACTAACAAAGTCAGCAAGGCCAAGCACATCCTGCGTGGGACTTGGAGCTCTGCAAGTGCACAGATAATAGACAAAAGAAGGTTTCTAGAATGTTCTTTTTCCCTGTGGAGCCTAGTTTCCCTTCTATCTGTCAAGGTTATTGGAGGGTTAATTGAGATAACCAGAGTAAAAGTGCTAGCCTAGTACCTAACATGTAAGAGGCTTCCTAAGAACGTTATACAAATTGAAATTTGGGTTTTATTTAGAAGAAAAGAAATTCTCTTGAAAGGAAAATTGCTTTTCTTAAATTTTCCTTGTAGCAGTAATAGTACATATGGTAGAGAAGCAAAAGATGAAAAACTACAAATAGTTTCATCTCTAGCTTTTGAATCCCAAAGTGAACTCTGTAATTGGGCTTCTTTCAGCCCTTCTCAGGACTGGAAGCCTCTGCATATAGACAGAGATGAGGATGCCCAGCCTCTTCCTTTATGGGCTCTGATTTATCATTCACTGCTGTGGGATACATCTGCTCAGTGAGTTCTTTGAGGGCATGACAGAAAGGCATCTCCTTTGAATTCAGCAGATTTTGCAGCTGCTCAGATCTCGGAGAGAAATGACTGCAAGATGGCTGCCTATGATCATGGGCTGGCAGCCCATCTATCACTATACAGAGAACCTTGTGGGTGTGCTGCCCCAAGAGTCTATCATCCACACCACTCCCACCATTATAGCACACAGGGATGACTGGAGCAAGACCTTTGCTAAGTTATTGTTACTTGCTAAACTTTGTCTTCCCAAATTCCTGTGTTGCAGTTCCAATTCAAAGTATCATCAAAATGCAACTGAATTTGGAGAAAGGGTCTTCACAAAGACAATTAATTCAAAGTGAGGTCATATGGTTGGAATTTAATCCAACATGACTGGAGTCCTTAAAAGAAGAGTACATTAGAGCTAGATATTTATAAGTCAACCTCTTGAAGTCACAAAGAAAATGACTATCTACAAGCCAGACAGGCAGAGGCCTTAGAAAAACCAATCTTTCAGACTCTGATCTCAGTCTCCCAGTCTCCTGAATGATAAATTTCTGTTGTTTAAGCAGTTAATCTGTAGTATTCAGAGTATATGTATCGAATTTCAAAACCTGGTAGACCAAGCTCGCACTCGCCTTTTCCACAGTGCTCATGAAACCATGCATGAGAAGTGCTTGTGAGATTCTTGCAAAAACTAGGTTAATATTACAGAAACAGCCATTCTGGAGAGCTTCTGCCCCTGTGTCCTCCTTATGTTAATCCTCATGTGAAGTAGGGGCTACACCAGTTCACTTCCTGTTGCTCTGGCTAAGAGACTGAGGTTGAGCCTCTGCCTCAACAAAGAAAAGATAGAGCTCTGTCTGGCTCCCAGCCCTCACCTGCTGGTTCTACTGCTTCTGAAATGATGGGGGTTGGGGGGAGTGGAATATTTGACCAGGTCTTTCCTGCTCTATTACCACTTCCAGCAGAATCTCTCTTTAATCCTAAATCCCTTTGGGACATCTCCTTTTATCTCAAAAGGGGTTGGAAAATTTCAGTCTATTTAGTTTTCTTTAACACTCTGAATGTGAAAGTATCAGGGAGCTTGCTTCTAGGTGGAAAAAAAAACCCCACTATTCCGTGACATCAGATGGAAACACAGAAACTCAATTCACAAAATCTGGACCTTTGAGCCCTATGGGGACACATGAATGCTTCTGATGTTGGGGCTGTTTCTCATCCAACACAGTGATGTGCAATGCCGTGCTGCCGACAGTTGCACATGTAAATTCCTAAACACTTCATACTACATGTTTAGTCACTGAGGCTCCTGTGCAGCCTACTAGATCCAGGAAGGTGCAACCTTTCTGAAAGGAAGGGGCTATGGGCTTTGTTCTTCAGTGGCATAAACATAAAACTTTTGTTTCTCTTGCTGACATTCTACCTCCATTCATTCGCATACAGACACACACACATGCACACACAATTCCCATTGTTCTAGTTCAGTTCTCGCCATACCTCATTTGGAATTTATGTGCTCAGTACAACAGTCTTCTTCTTCTCCTACCGGCCTTTCACATTGCCCTAAAAAATAAGAAAGAACTAGGAGGACTGTAAGTTTGGGATAAGGGACTCTGTCCCCTTTACTCTTGCATTTTCAGCAGTTACAGCTGTGCCTGACATATAGTACTCAATAAATATTTGCTATATAAATTAATAAATTATCAAGTTAAAACTTTTCTCCCACTAAGACTTTTTCCATGTTATGCCTAATTTGTTACTTGCGTACCTGATATTCATGCTAGGTCAGTCATAAAATCTGTAGAGATTTATGAAGGCAACTAAAACATACACTCTTTGCAATAAAGTGTATGATTTTTTAGATTTTCCTGAGTGGAATTGGAATTATTTTGCTTGCAACAGTGAGATTTACAACAAGTCATTTTTAAGATTTTCAGGGATGGGCTAAGGATGAAGCCTCTGTGCTGAGTGCTATCCAATGCAGTGTGCAGGAAGATAGGGACCTTCAATGTTCCTCTGTCACTGAATGTTCCATGTAAGAAAAGAAAAACTCAATAGCAATAAGTATTTGTCAAAGATTTAACAAGCACCCTGTGGCATACTAAAATAGCCTGTCTAGAATCCTACATTAAATCCTCCCATGTTATGATCGGCATTATTGTCTCGTTTGCAGGTTAGAAGGAGGCTCAGAGAGGAGACATGACTTGTTCAAGGTCACAGAGTCTGTAAGTGACTAGCTGCTCCCCCCCACACCACACAACCATGTGTGTCTAACTCTGGGCCCTGCCCTCGATGCCACCTCATGCACAAATCACAGGATGTCCATTGGGCATTTGCTCTGGTGCTATTTGCATCCAAGACTTATGACTGATGCCTAGTTTCTACCACATCAGGAGGAGGCCATGGAAGTCACACTGAGGATCAGTGCAAAAACTCTGAATGGCAAAGGGTTTCTTCTCTTGAAGGAAACACAAGTGATAATGAGCAATGCAGTTTTTAAAAAAACAATTAATTTAAATAGAGAGTTAGGGAGACCACTACTGAAGTCATTATCCCTGGGGTTTCTTAGATAAGTTGAAAGGCTGCCTGTCTTGGGTGATTTGAATTTGGTTTGCTATATGCAAATGGACCTGTCAGCTAGATTTGCAGGGCTGTGTGCAACCCACTATTGCCTCATTTGACATTGCATGCCTCGTACTGTTATGGGATCATCTCCTTTATCTTCCTTTCCTGTTGGAACATGAGTTCTTCAAGGGTAACAAAAAAATTTCAATTCAGTCCAATACTGAGATGTGATGTGGTATCATGCTTAATAGTCAGTGTCGTGGTATGAGACAACAAACCGTTAAAGCCTCTTTTCTCTGATTTATAAACCTGGTGATCTTGGGCATGTTCCTAAACCACTTCTTGTCAGTGCTTATTCCTTCATCTGTAAAGAAAATAAGCAGTGATGGATTCTTAATTCAGCTTGGGCTGGAACTAGAGTTGAGCTCCCCGTATGGAGTTTGTGCCTTGAGTGGACAAGAGGCAGATGGCCCTCTGCTGTGCCTGTGTGAGTCTTTGACAGACATTGACCTTGCCTGCTACTCCTTGACATCATCAGGTCCCCTAGCAATGTGCCTCACTCCCATCACCTCCCTGGAGGGAACCAACCAAAGCAGAGCCCAGACAGCACCTCGTATCCACAGTTCCTCTCCTTCAGCATCTGAATGACAGCTGAAAGATGAACCCTTAGCAAGATGTACCACAAACTTCAGGTTTGTTTCTGCCACGTGTGCTGTGTAATCTTAGCTTGGATGATTTCTTCAGTATACAAGTCAGCATGAATCAGGGTCTTGTCATCGAAGTTTTGACACTTCTCAGCTCCACAGGCTCCTTCATGTTTGAGAATTTGGGTGGCACCAGGCAGTAGAGAAGATGCCTGACAGGTTGTATATCATATTAGAACTTGCCAGTGCCCCAGGATCCTTTGGAAACTGAGGAGAACTCTCAAATATCCAGTGCTAAAACTTTGATCGGAATAAAAGGCCTCAAGCTTATATTCATAGTAGTGGAGGCCTAGGCTCCACACTGGGAAAGATACTGCTAGAAAAAGTATGAACTTTAGAGAAGATACTACAGAATAGAATTCCTGCAATAATTGCCTGAATCCTTTCAGGGCAGACCTATGAGTGTAAATGTAGACACTGCGCAGCCCAGGATTTCGGCTCCCTTATCAATGCCCATCAGCAAGTCTCCCTGAAGAGGCTCACCAGCCTTTAACTATTCCAAGCAGCCAGGAAGATTTGAGTTCTTGACAGTTCCCCCACCTTACATGATAATAAGGTAGGTCACATTTCAGATTTAACCCACTTGACATTTTAATTCTTCTAATGTACTTTTTGATGTGTGCAGATGAGTACAGTGTAGGTACATGCTGCTATTTATATAGTCCTGCCAAGTGACTGCCTTCAGTGTTAGCTCTGTTCACTGAGGAGCCTCTAAGATCCTCAGAACTTCAAGTTCTCCACTGCCAAAAACTTTCTCTCACAAGTTTGAGAAAAAAGAGAATGATGGTTTTCTCACTGATCTTCTTGTGGCAAAAAGATGGTGTTGCTCCCAATTAAAAATCCTGAATTTGGAGAGGAAAAACCTGTTGCATATCAGCCAGCCCTTATACTGGAAGCAGAGTAAAGAAATGTGTGCAGTATTATTAACCCAGAGGCTGACCCCGGCCAAGCTCCAGAGAAGTCCTTACTTGCTGATATTATTGCCACGACCATCATCATCATAATCATCGTCATTTTGTTGTCATCGCGCACATCATCTCACCATCATCATTTTCCTGGCCCTTCTGCTTACTGCCCAGCACCCTTGAGAATGTGTTTTTTCAGTGTGGAACTCATTTTGCTTTTTGGGAAACTGGGTTCTAGGCTCTTTCTTGGGTCCCCCAGGAAGATTAAGGGAGGCTGAACCAATCCTCAGTAATGATTTGGCCCTATAGCACACCCAATTCTCTTTCCTTACTCTTCCTTTCCATGATTTGTTTGCTTTATTACCTTTGCTTACTTCTCAGTCTTCACATCTACTAATTCTTCCAGCCATACATCTGGGACTGTCTGTCTTCCAGAGCCCTGTGCCACCCTGGTAGGGACCCTGACTGAGAAGCAAGAACTTGCTGATGAGAGTCTGCTTGCGTCACAGACTCACCATGGAGCCTGGAACAAAAGACTAAGATTTTCCTCATCTGCAACACAGGACTAGTGTACCAGAGGGTAGTTTTCAAAGTGCTCCAGAGACCAGCAGGGTCAGAAGCATCTGGTGTGTTCATTAGGAGCCCATGTTTGTGAAGCCCTCCTCACCTTCATTAGATCAGACCCTTGGTGACTTTCTGGGATGTGCAATTAAACAAGCATACCAGGAGCTCCTCATGTGCACTAAGGCTTGATGCGGTTACCTCTGGGGACCCTGTCTTGGCTTTGATGAGTTCTGGGACACAGGCCTGTGACTAAGCAGGGAGCACATCGGCCAGTGTTACTGCTCTATACCAGCAGCATATCTCTAGAAGCTGGCTACACTGAAAAAGGAAAGTCTACAGAGCCCAGGGCCTTCTTGGAGAACTGAGGATCAGTCACCACAAGAAAATACTGCTTGAAGAATATTCTAGATTTCTACTCTTGCTAATCTCATTTTCCTGGCTTGGAGAGGAGGCCTCTGTGCATACCCTGCAGTCCACCCAGAAATGTTAGAAATATTTGATACCCAGAACATCCAGTCACAATGGTTTTCAGCTCCAAACATTATTATAACATGCAGAATGGATGGGTGTCATTCTTCCTTAAAACATTAGCACTTCTTGAAGCTAGCTCAGAAAGGATGATGGGGCACATGCCAAGTTATACATTAATGTGGAATGTGTTTCATCCCTTTAGTCCATCTGCCACCCCAAATACATGCTTTGGACGAAAGTGCAAATACCTCCCAGGAATGACAGTGAAAGACTTAAATGGGTCATCTGTGTATTCAAAAGTAATAGCAAATACATCTGTGTTTTTAAGGTTGACTTGTAATTTAACCAGTGAAGACAGGAATAGTTTAAAAGGAGGCATAAAGTTGATCTCTAATTCTTACAATTTTCCCTGGTAAATATGACATGGATGGGTAGATATATAGAGAATATATTGATATATATAGAGATAGAATTGATAGGTGATAGATACATAGATAGATAGATAGATAGATGATAGATAGATAGATAGATAGATAGATAGTGTGTTGGTTATTTTTCTCTCTTTGTTGAAAAAAATACCTGATGCCCAACATGAAGGAAGGAAAGGTTTATTTCTTACAGTTTTTGGTGGTTTCAGTCCATACTCAGCTGGTTCCAAGGCAGGGTGGAATGGCTGAGGGGCAACAATTCATGGTGGCCACAAACAACAAGAGTGAAAGAGAAAAAAAGGAAAAACATGACTTCTTCCAGCCCTTACATTATATTCTGGCTCCCTGCCCCTGGGAGGGTGCATCACTCACACCACCAATCCCAGCGCTATACAATGAACAATCATAAACTCTAGATTCAGCCATCTCCATGATTGCAAGAGGCTTGGTGGGGGGGATCTGAACACAAACCATAATAGATAGATAGCTAGATAAATAACTGGATAGATAGATAGTAGTACATTTCTTATTCATTAATCCATTACCACGTGCAAGGAACTATGCTTTCTTTTCATATATATTACTGCGTTTAATTCTCCACTAACCATGTAAGATAGACATCATCATTATTTCTAGCAGTAAGAAAATAAAGCTCAGCAAGAATGGCCTGAAGTCACACACAGGAGCTACATGTCAAAAGCAGTACACGTTCTCCTAACCCCATGCTCTCTGACCCGACACGGTTAGTGGTCTTAGGGAGGTAGATGCATCAGACTAAAGAGAGAAAACAACAGAAGAGTTGGAAGAAGAGGCATGACCTCCAGAACAGGAATGTGGTAGAGAAATGATGAGAGGATTGATGAGATGATGCCACCTTCAAGTGCATCAAAGGCTCCCTTTTATGTAACATTCAGTGTCAGTGCTCTGGTGACAGTAGCTCAGCCAAGTGCCCAGCCTCAGACAGACATAGCTCTGCATCAATCCTGATGGTACCACTTACTCACTGTGTAAACTCGAATTTCCTCAACTTTTAATGAGGATAGTATTGTCTGCCTACTGTTTTAGTTGTTGGCTTTCATATGTTGGTATTTGTATAATGCTTAGCAGAGATACCATTATATAGTAAGCACTCAGTAAGTGAAACTCAATATCCCCAAAAGCAAAAGGCAGTAAAATGAAACATTTTAAATTTCTACTTACCACAAAGTACCTCAAAATAGAACACTTTAACCAGTGAATAAATATTATCAGATGAAATTTCCTGCAAGTACTAAAAAATGCAGTTTTTAAGAGAAATCTCTCATAAATGTACTTCGGATTTGTTAATATTCTGCTCCCCACTAAAATATGTGGAGACTCTCCATGAGCCTGCTATATCCCTACGTTGGTCTGCTCTAGAGAAATGATACCAATTTTATTATGCAAGGATTATGGTTAGGGTATAGATTAAATTATCTCTGCTTCTTAACAATGTTTTGAAGAAAATGTGGAAATAGAATTCCAGCTCTGCTGTGAATAAAAATTGAGTGTTTGATCATTTTTTCATGCCTAAATCTTGTAATCTTAACTACTTCTAAGATAACAATGTACAATATATTAACTTTTGTTAATTTCCTATTATATTTTTGAAATTCAGTTTCATTTCTACTCTTTTTGCTTTATTTTTAAAATTTAAAAAAATTTAAAAATTAGAACTTTTTAGTTGAAACATTTTGGAAATACAAATTTTTATTTATTTATTTATTTATTTAAGAGGAAAAAAGGCACAGAAAAAACAAAAGGCAAATGGGAAAAACAAACAACAGCAAATCCAAAATAATAACAGTATAGGTTTTCAAAACAAGATAATAAAAATTTAAAAATAGTTATAATATTGCATATTGTTACCTTCAAAAGGGTTGCTTAGATTACCAGATACAGGCATGCAAAATTGATCTAATCATAAGAGTATTAACTGTTCTTTTTCAGAACTAATAAAATTAGTTGTATAGTCATCTTAGCTATCTTATGTGTATACACACACACACACACACAAATTTGTCTTTTCCCTTTACACTTCCTTCTTTCATCCTTTCCCTGCCTCAGTTACTTTTCTTCTTTCAGCAGTTTCTTACCCTTACACAATATTTATTGTAGATTTTGGATTGTATTTTCTCTTTAAGTGTTTTACACTAGGGAGACAATATAATATTTACATATGTGAGTTACATTTATTTCGCTTAAGTGTATAGTTTCAAGTCACATCCATTTACTTATAAAAGTCTTGATGCAAACTTTCTTCATAGCTCAATAGTACTCCATTGCGTAAAAATACCACATCTTGTTTATCTATCTTGTTTATCTATTCCTCAATTGATGGGCACTTGTATTGTGTCCAAGATCTGGCTATTACAAATTGTGCTGCTATAAACATGTGTGCACATGTATCACTGTGGTATGATGTTTTCAGTTCTTCTGGGAAAATGCCCAGAAGAGGAATACCTGGGTCAAATGGAACCTCTAATCCTAGCTTTTAGTGAAACATCCACACTAATTTTCATAGTGGTTGAAATACAAATTTAAAAAAAAATTAGAAACAATACCTCAAGCAACAGCATTAAACAAAAAAATATATAGAAGGCAGAAGTAAATGGTTATTGTGATGGATTTAGAGTTCTGCTCCTTTTGAGTCCCATTTAAGCCAACAACTTAAGGAGATGTATGACTGTAGTCAAGTTAGTCCTGTACCCTCATCTGTGCATCATTGACCCCACAGAACTCTGTATGTAATGACTGGAATGACAAGGGCAAGACTAGTCACTGAGGCACTGCTATGTGTGAGTCATCCTTTCCCTGATTCCCTTCAGTGAATAGCCAACAGGAGAAGAAAGAATGGAGGATGTCAGATCATGAGCTGCAGGGTCAACCAACCCAGTGGAAGTTTTCGGTCTCAGGATGAAATCTTTCCTCCATTTCATGGAAGGTGGAGGTGATGGAAAACTTAGTTTTCATCTCTTTAATTTGAAGGGAGATAGTGCAAAAACTTGGAAAATGACTAAAATAGAAAGGAAAAAAGTGGGCAAACAGCATAACAAACTCATCTTTGCAGTTGAAAACATTAAAATAGAGTTAAATTATCCAGCTTGTTTCTATCTGTACCATTTTGGGACTCTAGTACTAACACAAAGGATGGTAGACAAATCTCTAATAACAACCTAAAGTCTCCCTGTTTCCTGGTTTTCAGGCTTTTGTGTGATCTTCCCTTGAATCCTGACTACTGCATGGATTTATTCCTAACTCATAGAGTACATTAGAAGCAATGGTCTATCACACAGAAGATTAGGTTCTAAAGAAACAACTCTGCCTCCATCTTGGGCATGCACATACAAGCTATTGCTTTCTTAGATCATTCATGCTGGAAGAATCAATTCACGTTGTGAGTAAGCCTGCAAAGAAGCCTGAAGATTGTAAAGAGAAAAACAGAAGCTGTCAACAGCCATGTGAGTGAACTTGGAAATGAATACCTCAGCCCTATTTAAGTAGCTACAGGAGAATCACAATCCCAGCTGGCGATTTGGCTCTCATGTCTCATATACAGCCTTGAACAAGAGGAGTCCAGTAATACTAAGGCCACATTCCAGAAATCGTGAAATAACATCAACTGTTGTTTAAAGCTGCTGCATTTTGAGATAATTTATTATTGCATAGTGTACAGGTAATAGAGGCAATGAACATACTTTCCCACTTCAGTGGCCATGTTATGCGTGGAGATCAACAAGAGGTTCGTGGACAGGAATTGATCACAAATCTTACAACTTCACACCTAGTGGTTTCAAATTCAATCAATTTTAAGTCAAGAGAATGTGATCTTCATAAAACTTCTCATCTCCTATGTCTCTAACTTTGCAGGTTGCCCTTTCCTCTACTGCATTCTTAAATGCAGGATGCATTCAATGCAGGATGCAGGATGCAGGATGCAGGATGTGGGGAAAAAGGAACACTTCTCCACTGTTGGTGGGACTGCAGACTGGTGCAACCACTGTGCAGGTCAGTATGGAGATTCCTCAAACTGCACCATTACAGTCTTATCCTTAAACTTTCTCCTGAGCTTTCAGACTAATTTGATTGCTGTCCCCTGAGGTGCTACCACAGTCTATCTACCCCTTCATTATCATAATTACCATGGTGTTTCAAAATCACTATTTTCAATGTTTCATTTGCACCGGATTTTGAATGGCATGGTGGAGAGGGAAGCAGATTTGAGGAAAAAATGCATGACATCTCTTCAAATCAAAATAAATGTAACATATATAATAATACATATATAAATATACATACAGATATGCAAATGATTTTATATAACTATAGTTATGTTTTATTACAATGCTTTAGTGGATAGGTCACAATGCTATCAGTGGATAGGTCATTTATATTACAGCAACACTATCAGATTATATCACTTCATGATGTGAGAGCCATTTTAATTTATATAAGCATACTCTATAATTTTAATATATATAAACCATTTTAGTATATATAAACCATTTTAATTTATAAAAGCATTGAAAAAGGGGCTAAACATGTTCACTGGAAAAAAAGATAGCCTCTTCAATAAATTGTGCTAGAAAAATTGACTTTCCACATGCCAAAGACTGAAAATAGAGCCATGCCTATCACCATACACTAAACTAAAATCAAAATGGATCAAGGATCTAAATATTAAAACAGAAACATTAAAACTACTGGAAGACAAAGTAGGTAAAAATCTTGGAGACATAGGAGTAGGGAGAAAATTCATGAATAAAATGCAAACTGCATGAGAAATACTTCAAAGAATTAATAACTGGGATCTCATATTACTAAAAAGTTTTTGTACTTCAAAAGAAATCACCAACAAAGTGAAAAGAAAATCCACAGAATGGGAAAGAATTTTAGCCAACAATCCCTCAGACAAAGGACTTATATCTAGAACATACAAAGAACTGAAAAACATCAAGCCCCCCAAATTCAAAGACCCTCTCCAAAACTGGGCATTGGAGATGAACACACAGTTCTCAGATGAAGATATACAAATGGCAAATAAATATATGAAGAAATGTTCACCATCACTGGTCATTCGAGAAATGTAAATTAAAACAGCATTGAGATTTCATCTCACCCTGGAAAGAATGGCTGCCATCAAGAAAACAACTGATAACAAATGTTGGTGAGGATGCGGGAGAAAAAGGAACACTTCTCCACTGTTGGTGGGACTGCAGACTGGTGCAACCACTGTGGAGATCAGTATGTAGATTCCTCAAAAAACTAGGATTGGAAGTTCCATTCAATCTAGCTATTCCCCTCCTGGGTATTTTCCAAGAAAAACTGAAAAGGTCATGTCACAGTGATAAATGTGCACCCATATTCATAGTAGCACAATTTGTGATATATAAATCTTGGAAACAACCAAAATGCCCATCAACTGCAGAGTGGATGAAAAAAATGGTATTTTTTTATACAATGGAATACTACTCAGCTATAAAAAGGATGATCTTGAGGCCTTTATCGGTAAACAGAGGCAATTTGAGAATATCCTCATTAGTGAAATAAACAAGACTCACATGAGTAAATATCACATTGTCTCTCTAGTGTAAAGAATAATAAGAATGGACAGAATAATGATAACCAAAAAGTATAACAAATATAAAATTATAATAGATACAATAGATATTGTAAATTGAAAGGGACAGAAAGTTCTCTAAAGGATACAATGGTATGTATAGTGTGTAAAATAGATGACCATATTACTGAATTTTTGGTAGATCGTTGAACAGAAGAGTCTGTACTGTCAGTGTTTGAGTGTCTAGCCATTTTTTATGCTTTGACTCTGTGACTTTAACAACTATTGTTAACAATATGTAATGTATCAAATAGCAATTTTATGTTATTTTTTTGAACTGTATTCTACTTTTCTTCTTGTTTTTTCTATTTTGTCTTTTTTAAAATTTTCTTTTCCTTCTTAAAATTAAAAAAATTTATAGAAGCATATTGTATGTTTAATTTATATAGGCACATTCAATGATAAAATCATCATGTATCCATATGCAGAAGACTAAAACTAGACCCATGCCTATCACCATGAACTAAACTAAAATCTAAATGAATCAAAGATCTAAATATTAAAACAGAAACACTAAATCTGTTGGAAGACAAAGTAGGTAAAAATCTCGAAGATATACGGGTAGGTAGAAAATTCATGAACAAGAATCAAACTGGATGGGAAATACTTCCCAGAATCAATATCTGGGACCATATCTTATTAAAGAGTTTCTGCATGTCAAAAGAGATTTCCAGCAGAGTGAAAAGAAAACCCACAAATTGGGAAAAAATCTTAATGGATTGTCCCTCAGACAAAGGACTTCTGTCTAGAACTTATAAAGAATAAAAAAAATCAGACCCTCAAAATTCAAAGACCCAATCCAAAAATGGGTATCTGAAATGAATACACAGTTCTCAGATGAAGAAATATGAATGGCAAATAAATACATGAAAAATGTTCATCACCATTAGTCATGAGAGAAATGCAAATTGAAACCACACTGAGATTCCATCTCACCCCAGAAAGAATGGCCAGGATAAAAAAAAACTACCAACAAGAAATGATGGAGAGGCTGTGGGGGAAGAGGAACTCCTCTACACTGTTGGTGGGAGTGTAGACTGGTGCAACCACTGTGGAGGTCAATCTGGAGATTCCTCAAAAAGCTGGGTTTGGAAGTCCCATTTGACCCAGCTATTCCACTTCTAGGCATATTCCCAGAAGAACTGAAAACATCATACAACACTGATATATATGCACCCATGATTATAGCAGCACAATTTGTAATAGCCAGACCTTGTGCCCATCAACTGAGGAATGCATAAAAAAGTTGTGGCATTTTTATACAATGGAGTACTACTCAGCTATAAAGAATGATCACATTGAGACATTTATAAATAAATGGACACAACTTAAGACCATACTCATAAGCGAAATAAACCAAACTCACATGTGTAAATACCATATAGTCTCCCTAGTATGAGAGTTGGTAAGAGTATATAAGATTCTATGGTAATCATGATTTCCCATTTCATTGCTTTGAAGCCTTTCAATATTTTCATTCATCAGTTGGAATGGTTTTAATCTGTTTTGTTTGGCTTTATTACGCATGATGGTATGAATGGATGTTTTGAAGAAAACAAAACATTATGACAGCCATTGCTGATTTAATATCGTCTTGCTTAGAAGTCCTACCATGCTTCTACTCTGCTATTACCATCAGTTCTATCATGTTGTGTGTTATTGGGATTTTAATATATGTGATAATATAAACAAAATTTTTATTGAAAATGAGATACTATAGTAGCCATTGATCATTCTCTGTTATTCGGTTCAGAATGCCCTGTAATTCTTTCATTCTTTTGAATGGTTTTATACTATTTTGGCATGTTTGATATTATTGTATTTGAAACTATGCTCCTCTATAGCAGAGAAAGAGATATTTTGATAGGTACTGTTAATTTCTAGTTGTCTTATTGTAAAGTGCTTTGTTGTTTATGTTGCTCTGTTCTGATATGCTTTGTTCTGCCCTCTTTTGTTTTATTCTCTTTAAAATAAAAAAATAAAATAAAATAAAAAGATAAAATCACATTTCTCAGAAGGAATCCCCATCTTTAAGTGATGTATGACATGTAAACTATTACTAAACTGGAGCCAAATACATTAATCACATCAATCATTATAAATGGGCTTATGCATTAAAAAGAAAAGATTTTGCTCACTGGTGAATACAATCAAGTTCAACTCTATTTGCAAGAGATGTATCTAAACAAAATAAATAGTTTTAAGAGAAGGAAAATATGCAACAAAGACAATTAAAATAAATGAGAGTAGAAAATGTATTAAAGGACAGGAAACCCTTCAAAGGCTTGTCAACTGGAAAATGGCTGAAAAATAGGAACACAGTCACCAGTCAGGTCTAGGGTGACTATGAAAAAAGAGTGACAGAGATCTATATACTGATGAAGCATTCTGCAGGGCACTGTCATGTGTAAAGCCCAAGTTGATAATATGTACAGTGTGCTATCAGTCATTTCAGAAAGTAAGTGTGTGAACAAACAGACTCATAGATAGATAGATAGAGAGATAGATAGATAGACAGATAGATGATATGGTTTCAATATGTTTTGTTCCCCAATGATTCATGTGTTAAAAGGTTAGTCTTCATCAATGTTGAGAAATATTAGATCCTTGAAGAGGAGGAGCCTAGTGGAAGGTGTTTAGGTCATTGGTGTTGATGTCATTGAAAGGGATTAATGTGGCTCTCAGGGTATCCAAGTTAGTTCGCATGAGAATGAGTTGTTTCAAATGAATCTCCAGTTTCTCGTCTCCCCATGTGATCAGTCCATTTTGTACAAGTTCCCACTGTGATGACATCTGTCACACTATGATATAACCAAAGGGGCCCTCACCAGAGGTCAAAAGAATGGGGCCACTCAATCTTGGATATTCAGCCTCCAAAACTGTGTGCTAAATAAACTCTTGTTTTTAAGAAGTACCCAGCCTCAGATATCTTATTACAGCTGTGGAAAAATAGATTAATACAACACAACATAGAATATCTATTTTTATTTGTATTCTTACAAAGCAATGGAACAGTCAATCACAATTTTAAAATGTTCCCCTAAAGGTGAAGAAAGTGAAAAAGCTAGGGATCCAGAGATGCAAACTGGACTCTTCTTTGACTGTACTTCTATATAGGTTTGACTTAGGAAACATAGATATATTTTACATAATTATATAGAAAAATGAAATTTAAAATCAGTTTCTAAAACTCAGGATTAAATGAAATAATGAATCTAACCTGCTCTCTATTTGGTGGCACAACAACACAGAGGGAAGGCAATCCAAGTGACTTAGAAAGTAATACCCCTTCCCAACTACTATAACGCCATAAGATCATGAGTTTAATCATGAAACAACATCAGATAGGAAGTCAGTGACTTCTGTCTGTGACTTTTTTTAAAAGCATGTATGGGATTGTCATGTAACTTTGACTCTGCATTGTTGGCACCAAAATGAAAATATTTGTCTGTCCAATAAACAAATGAGTTGGCTAGTAATTTGGTGAATGAATGGAAGCTTTTTTAGCTTTTGAAATCTGGGTATTTTCAAAGTCAAATCTCAGAGTGAATTTTTGTGGAAAACTCCATTAATCTTACTAAGTAATTAAAGCAAAATAGTTGAGTGTTTTCAAAGTCTGGGGAAAGTTTGATCTTGGAAAAAAAAAAAAAACCTTACAGATAACTCCTTTTTGCAGCCCCACTTTCTGACATCTCATTAGTTCCTATTGATTCAAGAACATTCAGACTCATTCCTCCAGGGCAGTTAATTAGTGAAGTTTCTGTGAGGGGTAGATGGGCTGGTCCAGGTGTTAGCTTTGGTGATTTTTATGTCAATCATCTTCCTTCTTCTCCAAGTCTGAGAAAGCAACTAAATCTGATTAATGGAATCAGAAAGGACCTCTTGGCAGAGTAGAGTTGAAATGGGTATGGAGAAAGAATAGAAGCTTGCCAATTGCTGGTGAATGCAAATTGAAAGTAGAGCATTCACTGTGGCAGTATGACTTGTGTAAAGGCCCCGGGGCTTGATGCACACTGTGACTGTTATATTTAAACTTTGGGTCTACAAAAGAGCTGGAGAAAGTGTTTGGGCAGTAGAATGTGGTTGCTTAATATGAAGAAACTTGTTAGATCTTTTTCTCTAGGAGAAAAATGCCTATGTCACCTCCAGGAGAAGTAAAGCCAGATACTATCCAGGGAGCCTCCCTCATTTCTTGTGTTGCCCCAAGACTGTCCATGATATGTATTATTGTCTTTGTTGTACACACAAGTAAACTTAGGCTGGAGGGTCACCGAAGAAGGGATAGAACAGTATTTTAAATTCAGTCCTGGCTTGCACTGAAGCCTACACTCTTTCCAGCCTATCCAGTAGCCTGCTGAAGAACAGAAAGAGGGAAGCCGAGGGGCCCTGTCCTCCTTGATTGGTCAGAGACTCTAGGGGCAGCACCCTTGACCTCCCATCCTGACTCAGCCTGTGTCACTCTGGGCAGGCCACATCTGAGTCTGTTTCCCCCATGTAAAGTGGGGAGCACTGAACTCAGAGAGAGGTAATGTCATGGTTATCACATTCTCATGAGATCTCCTTGACAGGTACCTTGTGAGAGGTTACTGTTGCTTAGTTTTAGTTATGCAAAGGCCCATACCCTTAACAGGTAAAAATGCTCAGCCTTCAAGGCCCACAGGACAAACCACCCACTGCTGTCTTGCGAAAAACCTTCACCCTCTGCTCCCAGGTTCTATTCCAGGCGCTAGGCGTGGGCAGATGAGGGGTTAAAAGGAAAGTGACAACAGCTGGCAGCTCCCTCCCACGATCTGGTGATTAATAGCAATGAACAGACTTATCAGAGAGTATTAGGGTGAGATGATTAATGAATCAAAAAGGCACCCAAGTTTTAATGAGGCAGTGTTTTCTTTCCTACCTCTGAATTCTGAATTCCCATTCCAAAGTCCAAACTGGGAAAGATCACCTAGAAAAACAGCTTCTCTGCTTGCTGTCCTCTCTCCAGGGAATTTAGCTGGATCAGAAAGGCTTTTGCTTTTCCTCTTCAGAGAAAACAAGCTAAACAACAATGAACTCCTGCCACAATACAGCAAATAGGTATGATTTCTATAAAGTACAAGTTTTAAAAAAGGACAGGTATACTAGGATTCCTGACAAACTTGCCATGGGGTCTCCCGGGTGACAGATGGACCAAGTAGAAGCTCTATAGAGGCTCAGGAGATGTAGGTTGGGAAGAGACTGAGGTCCAAGTGGAAGGAAGAAAAGGTGGGAGAGGGTGTCAGGGTTGACACCCTGGAAGTGACCTGTTGCAGAAAGGAACAGTGCTTGGAACAAGCTCACCATCTACATGCCGGTTCCATTCCCATAGTGTGGATCTTGTTTCACTCATTTCTTTTCCTGGGCTCCCTCAGAATCTTTTGTAAAAAGCAGATTCGTTGGGAGTATAATCTCAGTACTCTGGGAAGCTGAGACAGGAAGATCACAAGTTCTACCTTACACTGGGCAACATAACAATTTAGAGAGATTGGTCTCAAAATAAAAAGTTCTCAGATGCAACTCAGTGTGGAGGTCCTAGGTTCAACACACACACACACACACACACACACACACACACACACACACACACATACACACACACAGAGTGACATAAATTCCAGGGCTCAATATAGCTTCTCTTTCCTTGAAAAGGAGAATGTAGTAAGAAGCAGAACATATAATGCTAGACTGTCTGAAAATATCTCGGAATCAATGTGACCATAACAGCTTCTCAGCTATAAAATGGGACTGATGATACCATTTCATCCGTCAAGGAGCAATTGTGAAAATTATCCAACACAGTGCAGGGAAATACTACATGGGCCAGGCACATTTTCACTGTTCAATGAATGTCCCTTATCATTAATTTAAGAATGCAGTTGCTTTTGTCCAAAACATGTTGCTGACACTGCCCTGAAAATCAGTAGCAAAAATCAGAGATACATACCGACTAACTCTACCCAATAGGGATGAATTCAGATTTGTCAGATCTTCTTTCAAATTGGCAAAGGAACTTCTATAATGTAAATAAAAGTATAAATACAATATTATGAAGGAAATAAATATTTACCTAGAGTAAACAAGAATTTCACTATGAATCACACATATGGTAAGTACATATGCTTAAGAAAATGTAGGAACCTGATCCTTGGGTCAACATATGTCCCAGCCCTCATTTTAAACAACCAATGTTTTAATCATCTGTTCCAATTATCTCTCACACCAAGTATCCTGATGATGAAACTGTTCCTTATTCTGAAGAAATGCAACTCCAGTTGTACATTGGTTCAATATCTTTGGTCCTGGTTCTCCTTTAATAATTTAAGTTTTTGCACCTGCTACTAGATAAGCAAAGGCCAATCCACAGTATGTGTCTGTTTCTGTCCAGACTGATTTTAGATCTCTTCCTCCATGTGCCTCAGACTTACAAGCACTGGTCCGTGGAATGCACTTGGGATATGCCAGGGCTTTCCTTGGGAGTCTGCCCCACACCTGTCTGCAGTCTCTGTCTCTCTTGTTGGCAGACTGAATAGTTCTCCTTCATATTTTGCACTTCCGAGGATGCAAGGGGAATACAGTTGTGTTTAATCCACCTCTGAGATACCCCCCCACCCATGCACGTGCACTCATCTTCCAGACCCAGGTAGGCAGCCACCTCAGGTGAGCACACTGGGAAGTCTACTTATCGAAACAACTCATCTTCCAAGTCTGGAATGGGAACCTTCTGACAGCCATTGACATACTTTAATTCATTTTCTCCATTCAAATTACCCAAGTGATTTCCTTTTGATAGGCCAGTTTTCATCGCTCTTTTGCCAGACCATATGGGCAGGCCATCAGCTACTACCCATGTGCCAGTAAAAGTCCAAGTGCACAGACAAACAGCTTGCAGTTCAGCGCAGCAAATGGATTTGTTTGTATGATCTTCAGTGCTGTCTTTCCAACACAATAGGAACCAGATTGTGGAGCTGGAAACTGCAATAGAATCAGGCAGTTCCAAAGAAAAGATAGTCCACCTGCTTTTGAATGCAATAAGCAATTCTTTGCATCTCCTTCATAGCCTCATCCTGCGAAGAACATTTCTCCTATTGTCAAACTCTTCTGGATATGACCTTCATCAGACCCTTCTCCAATAGCACCCCAGATATTATTCATAGTTCAGATTTCAAGATTATTTTATGTCCTTTAGTCATAGAGGTAATTTCAATCAAAGTTAGACAACAAGCAAGTAATCATCTATCAAATGAAAATATTTGGATCCAAAGAGCCAGCAATCATCTCTGGGAGGTGTTTGCAGGCTTTGACATAAACCCCAGTCTATATTCCATATAGGGCTGTTTTACACAGAATGTGTTCATTCCAGTCTCTATTTTATATTTGATATGAGCAGCCTGTGTTAGTGAGGCATTTTATTGTCACTTAGCATATCTAATTAATATTGCTTGAAAGAAGCTTTTCATACCTTGTATTCCATAATAGTAGGTAAGAAAAGCAAGAGACATTCTCTTATCAGATGTTATCCATGCCCCTAATACATTTAAGTAAATAAATAACAGCTACTTGACATAAATCTTTTCACCATCCCACATCTTTCCTACTCTTTCATTTTAAAACCATTACCTTTTGAGTTTATAACTGTAGCCTTAATTAGGACTTCACCAATAGCTTTTGGTTTTGTGATCTTAGGCAGGAGATGTGTTCCCTAGTCAGACATAATTCCTATTAATAACAGTGAGATAAAGGAGACACAACTTTTAATATAAACTTACTTAAGCATTCTGATTTTCATACAACTCTCATATTAGTGCTATCAGCTGGAATATATCTATATTCCAT
The DNA here is from genome assembly GCA_004027295.1 of Dolichotis patagonum. Lineage (NCBI taxonomy): Eukaryota > Metazoa > Chordata > Mammalia > Rodentia > Caviidae > Dolichotis > Dolichotis patagonum. The sequence continues at coordinate 9,057 of PVJX010017099.1, read as the reverse complement.
CAATTTAATTGTAGGTTGTATGGGCTCCAACAATGTGTGTTGGTACCACACCAAAGAGTTGTTGAAAGTCTCTTCATCCCTGATTATTTGATTCACTAATATACAGAAGGCCTTAAATTGCTAGGAAGGACTGATCCTAGGGACATATGCCTTTTTGTTAATCCTTATCTTGATTGTCCTCCCCACATGCAAGAAACATATGTTTCTACCATTATTGTTTACCTTATTCATCCCATTTCTTAATAACTACTTGAAGATGTCTGTCTTCAGAGACAAGCCCCTCCTCTTGGGTATCAGTCTAGGCCAGTGACACTGAACCTTAGAGCTTTCAATGGTACTAACAGCCTGCTGTGGCACTCATGTCACAGGTTCACCACCACTGGTCTATGCATTTTTTTTTTAAATATCTGTGGCTTCAGTGTATCTTTTTACTTGGGAAATGGCTCTGAGGCTACTGGCTAATCTTCACCTTAGCTGGATCCAGGATCTTCCTTAACACATATCTTTTGCAGGTGCCCTGAGAGTAAAGACTATAGATCAGAGTGACAAAATCTTAATTTGGCGCATTTCTTACTTTATTTTAGTTGTCATGGATAACAATAATCAAGGATAGTCTCATTTAATTTTTTCTTATTAGTTTTCATTCTTTCCTCTTTCAATGAACCAGTGCCCCAGAAGTTCTTCTCATCTCTGAGCCCCACTGATAACTTTCACCTCTAGAAACTGAGCACAGTGCGATTGCTGTTTTACACCATAAGTGGTCCCATAGCCACCCAGTCATCAGAATTTCCACATCCCCTGCATGTCTTCTGTTTTCTTCCCACACTACACGCTTCAGTGAGTTAAAAACATTCCAGTGGGACGTCCACGGCGGGACGCCACAGGTCTCCGGCCCTCCAGCCACTCACGGGTAGCGGAGACTGCCCCCACCAGGGTTTCACAGTCAGCAGAGGGAAAGAGGCTAAAGAGAAGAGCTGCAGTGGCGAGCTGTCAACCCTTCACAGTCCCAGCAGTCGTCAGCTTTCTTCTGGGGCTCTGGAAAATCTGAGAAAGTCCTAGGAACACTGAGAGGACCGCTTTTCCCCCCAGCCCTAGCGCGGGGCCCTGACAGCTCCTTCCGGTGTGGAGCTTCGCGCTCAGCAGAGGGGTATTTCAGCCGTCCAAAGACAACTTCGCATTTATATAATGTAATAGAAAAGTGCTGCAAGCGTTAAGCAAATTAAAGTGCAGAGACTATTACACAAGATGAGCTTCTCTAGAAGTAGTTGAAGAGGCTGTAGTTCTGCAGATATATCTAATGATTTTAAAGAACTTTGGACAAAGCTCAAAGAGTATCATGACAAAAAAGTACAAGCTTTAAAACTAAAACTAACCAAACTGAAAAAGGAGTGCATTTTAGATGCACAAAGACTGGAAGAATTCTTGACCAAAAGTCAACAGCTGAGAGAACAAAGAAAGTCCTTCATGAAACTATTAAAGTTTTAGAAGATTGGTAATGAGCAGGATTATGTGATCGCTGTGCTGTAACTGAAGAACATATGTATAGAAAGCAGCAAGAGTTTGCCAACAGCAGAATCTTAAGCTTATTACAGAGGTTATGAACAGAAAGAATATTCTTCAGGAAGAAAAGAAAAAGCTTCCTGAGCTACCACAGCAGAAAATTGAGAATGGTCGACAGCATCAAGCAGCTGAGCTTGGATGTGAGGAAAATGTTACTCCAGATTCACCAACAGCAGCCTTTTCATTTTCTGGCATTAACCAGCTACAAAGAAAGGAGACTCTCCACCTCCAATATGTAGAAAAAACAAACATTAAATTGGAGCATTCTGTGTTTAAAAATGAATTAAGTTTCCAAAGCTTCAACTCATTCACAGCACAGCCTGAATGAAACTTGAGATTCTAGTCTCTGACACTTGTGATTGAAGTGAAGCTCCAGTTGCTAAAATACATGGAATACTCAGTTGTCCCACTGATAAGTCAGCTTTTCATTTTGCTACAGTCATTGCTGAAACGCTTGGACTTGGTGTTGAAGAAGAATATGAATCTCAAGGCCCGGTGAGCCCTTTTGGTGATGAGCTCTGCTACTCTCTGGGAGGAGATCACAAGGCTGTTGCCTTTTGAGGAATTCATGAGAAATACTAGAGATAGTTTAAGATTTTCACATCCTATCTGAAAGACTCCACCTCAAGAAGAATTGACTACTTAGGTGTCATCTCCTGTGTTCTTATCTCCGGTATTTATACCTACATTTAATGTGAAAACTGGTTTGAATACAAGTTTGTATCCTTCTCTTTTAGATTCTGGGAATCAAAACAGCACCTTTCAGCAGTACTTCTACTTCTAGATCAGAGAAAATGAGATTAAAATCTGAAGATAGTGCCCTTTTCACACGTCATACTCTTGGGTCTGAAGTGAACATGATTAGCAGTCATCCTCTAGTAAGCAGATTCTTAAAAAATAAGTGAATCCATAAATGAACAGAATATTACTGGTTGCACTAAAGACACTGTTGCTGATAAACATATAGTGTCCCTGAAATCACTGAAAGGCAGAAAATTAAAAAGAAGAAAACTGAGGAAGAAAGTGAACATGAAGTAAGCTGCCCCAGACCTCCTTTGATAAAGAAAATTCTCTCCCTTTTCCAATGGATAGTCAATTTTCCATGAATGGGGACCACATAATGGACAAATCTCTGGATCTATCTAATCAGTTTTCAGCTATTCAGCATTGAGAGAAAAACCAAGGAAATAAGACTCCTAGAAACAGATTCAAGCAAAAGACTTTTTATGGAGCCTTAAAACCCATTACAAAAGGCTTTTCCTTAAGCCATAAGGCCTTGGATGGGGGCTGCCTGGTACCCAGAGAGTCCCTGAGGGAGTCCTGTTTACTGGACTGCACCCGTCAGTCTTTGCACAAACCTCTTCCAGACAATAAAACACCATTATCTATAAAAGGGAGAAATTCCATCTTCAAAATCCTTCTACATCCTTATGAAAGTTTGCAGACAGAATCATTTTGATGATATAAAAGCTGCTAGTTCTAATGAGTCAATAAAAGTAAAAACCAGGTCAGTCCAGAGAGGATTTAAACTTGCATCAGTTCAATTATACCCCTGCAGAATTGCCAAAACAAAGCTTAATAACAACCAAGATGTATCCCCTGAAAATATTTAGTGGAGTGTAAATCCAGGAGCAGACCTTTCTCATGATAAAACAGATATTACTGCAAAAGATACCAAGGGTGGCAGTCAGTCAGGATTAGGAGGAGAGACTGTGGTCATGGACTGCACATTGGTCAGTGCAAGTTTGCTTTTAAAGGTGAAGAAACAAGAACATAAAGGAGAAAACTGTCCAAACAGAGAAAGAAAGATGTATGATACTGTGGAAAATATGTTTTGTTGGACAGCAAATGAAGAATACGAATCTTGTTTGGCAGAGTTTCCCCCAGGTAGTAAATGAAGTAGAGGAATTATCTGCTGTCATAAGAGAACCAACTGCACATGATGATAAACAAGATAAAGCCAAAAAGAAAGCATTTGAGGAGCCATATTTTAAAGATAATGAGAGAGAGAGACAAACTTACAAAATTTTTCTCATATTGAAGTGGTTTGGAAAAAAGAGAGAAAAAATTGCTTGGGCACATATGTAAGGAATTTGAAGTTTATTATGCAGATATACCTGCTTAAGAAAGAGAAAAGAAGTTAGCTTCCTCCTCAAGACATCGATTTCACGATATTCCACCCAATACACCAGGGAACTTCTGGGAAGTTAGTTTTCCTTCCACTCAGACTTGTGTAGAAAGAGGTTACGTTAAGGAAGATATTGACCTTTGTCCTCTTCCAAAAAGATGGCAGCCTTACAACACAATGTTTTCTCCAAAAGGCAAGGAACAGAAGATATAGAGCTGAAGCAGAAACAGAAGGAAAGAGGGCAGTTTTTTAGTCATTTATTCTTGAAGTTGGTATTGAACACTGATTTTTTTATCTTCTGCAAGTTGATTTATAAATCAGCTTTTCCATTAAAAATGTTTTTAAAGAGCATTTACTTACCTCACAAATATTTAAAATGTAGGTGTGGTTATACTTCCTTGCTATTGAATCTTTAAAACAATAAGATGTTTTAATTTTGCCGTCTAACTTAAGAGTTGTTTGTTTGTTCTTTTTTGGTAATTACGATTTTGAAGATAAAAAAAATTTTTACTACTCTGAGACACCAAATTGTCCAATGCCTGCTGAGTGTGTAACAATGCAATTCTGACTCTAACCATCCACACTTAGTATCTGATCCTATCAATTAATGCCTCAGTCTGCCCCCAGACCTTCCCACTCAGATGCCAGCTGCAAGTAGGATCCAAAGCCACCCATACTACTCACCAACTGGCTACAAATTCATGAGTTTCCATGATTCCACCATGTCTAATAATTGCTGGAACAAGCCACTCTGAAGCACTATATTGTGATTACAATTGTACTATAAAGGGTACACTAAAGGAGAGGAAACACACAGAGCTTCGGAAGCCGTCAAAATATGAGGCTGGACATACTCATCCTGCTACATGTGTTCTCGAAACAGAAGTTCCAGTGAGTCTTGGCGTCCAGAGATTTTAGTGTGGTCTCATTACATATGCCCTATTGATTGAATCATTGGCTACAAGATTCAACTCTAGCCTCCTTCCCTCTCCCAGTATATCACGGGACTAAAGTCTCAATCCTATACTTACATATTTGATGTTTCTGGTGACCACCTTCCAGTGCCATGTAGGAGGTAACCATTAGTCATCTCATTAGCATAACAAATATATTCTTTTTTATCCAAAGATTATAACATTTATGGAAATTATGTATGAACTTGGAACAAAGATCAAATATATTCTTTAGTATACAACATTGACATATACTATAATCAATGCAAATCCAGACGATAATATAATCATATTAATCAACTCCCTGCATTCTTCAATATCCTTGTATTATATTTTTATTAAAGCCATTTGGGATGTTTTCTATAGGAAAAAGATAATTGAGCCTTTTCTACCTTATAGTTAACAATCTATTTTATTCTTTTTTTTAAATTTCTGGTACCGGGGATCTAACTCATGACCGCACGCTTGCAAGGCAGGCGCTTATGCCACTGAGCTAAATCCCTAGCCCTATTTTATTCTTGATAGTTTAGGAAAACACTTTCAGCTTCAAAGTTCTTTATTAGTAATATCATGTAATCTTTAAAAGCTTTTATAATATTTGGAGAAGCTACTTTCAGTTGTTTCCGGTTCGTTTTTGTTTCTGTCGCATTAATATGTTTGCAGTACCTAATGTTACATTCATCTTTGGGAGTAGGCACATGTACTTAATATATTTTGATTCTTTTTGTTCTTCTTCCCCTTCCCACCTCCCTCCCTCCCTCCCTTTGTCTCTAGATCCCTCTTCTTATTTTCATTATCATTGTCATTGTGGAATTCCTGTTTTTGGCATTTTGAGAAAGTCTCTATATTTATTTCCATAATATTTGCACTAGTTTACATCCTCACCAGCAATATAGAAGGGCTGCTATTTCACCATAGCCACACTGAAGTTTCTTATTACTTGATTTCTTGATGATAGCCATTCTTTCTGGCATAAAATGAAATCTTAGTATTATTTTAATTTGCATTTCTCTAATAACCAGAAATGTTGAACATGTCTTCAACAAATGTTTTTTGGCCAATTGTGCTTCTTCTGTTGAGAAATACCTATTCATTTCAGTTGCCCATTTTTAAGCTGGGTTTTTTATTTTGGGGGAGATCTAAGTTTTTGACTGCTTAATATACTCCTGATATTAGTCTTCTTTCTGAGGAATAACTGGCAAATTTGACATTTTTTTCTCATTCCATACATTTTTGCTTCATTTTGTTTGCTGTGTGGGAGCTTTATAATTTGGTATAATTCCATCTGATTATTCTTGGCATTATGTCTTGTACAACTGGAGTTCTGAGAATGTCCTTGGCTACACCTATGGCTTTGAGAATTTTATCTACTTATTCTTCTAGTATATTAAGTGATTCTGATTTGACATTTAGATTTGTGACTCATTTTAATGTTAGTTAAGTACAAGGGGAGAGATATGTGTCTAGATTCAATCTACTACATATGGATAGCCAGTTTTCCTGCCAGCATTTGTTCAAAAGTCTCTCTTTCCTCCAAAGTATGTCTTTGTTCCCGTGATCAAAGGTTAAGTAACTGAAAGTGTCTGGGGTTGTTTATGCATCCTCCATCCTGGTCCATTGATTCACATGTCTGTTTTTGTGCCAATGTCATACCATTTTTATCACCCAAACCGTGTAATATAAGTTGAAGTCTGGGAGTGTGATGCCTCTTCCTTTGCTTTTGTTGCCCAGGATAGCTTTTGCAACTGCAGAACTCTTCTAGTTCCATATGAATTTTAGGATTCCTTTTCTCTAGATCTGTGAGGAATGCTGTAGATATTTTGGCTGAAATTGTTTAAAATCTATGAACCAATCTTGGAAATATGGAAATTTTTAAAATATTGGTTCTATCTGTCTAGGAACAGAGAATATGCTTCAATTTTTTGATATCCTCTTTAACCTCCTTTTTTCATAACACTGTAGGTTTTGTTATAGGGCTGTTTTAACTCCTTGGTTATGTTAATCCTTACATATTTAATTTTTCTTGATGTTATTGTAAGTATATAAATCATTAGCCAACATACTAAAAAAGAGAAAAGATTCACCTTAATACAATTGGAAATAGGAAACATAAAATCACAATCAACACCATCAAAAAGTGGAAGATGATAACTATAATTAAAATTTATATTTCAGTAAATTGGAAAATCTTGAAGAATAGGAAAAATTCCTAGACTCACATGAATTATTAAAAAATCAACATAAAGGATATAAGAATTGTGAACAATTCAATAATAAGAAATGAAATTAAGGCAATAATATAAAAAGAAAACCCCTACCAATTGAGAAAAGTTCAGGACTTGATAGATTCACTGCTGAATTCTGTGAAAACTTAAGGACATGATATCACCCTTACTTCTCAACCTCTTCAATATAATGGAAAGGGAAGGAATAATTCCAAACTAATTTCTGGAAGTCAGGATCTCTTTGACTCCAAACTAGAGTAAGAACCACCTAAAAAAGAAAACTACAGTCCAATCTGCTCAACGAACATAGATGCAAAAGTCCTCAATAAGATATTGGCAAATAGAATGCATGAAGTCATCAAAAGGATCATACATCTTAACCAACTATGTTTCATCTCAGGGATACAAGAATGGTTCAACATACACAAATCAATAAATGTAATGTGTAACATAGACAGAAACAAAGATTAAAAACTACATGAGCATATCAATAGGTGCAGAAAAAGCTTTTGACACAATCCAACATTCATTCATGATTTTTAAAAAGCTCTGAAAAAATAGATGTAGAAGGACTTTACCTGAATTTGATAAAAGCTATTTTGACAAATGAATGGCCAACATCATATTAAATGGGAAAAAACTGAAAGCTATTCCTCTAAAATCAGGAAAAGAAAAGGATGCCCAGTATCATTTCTGTTCAACATAGAACTTGAAACAATAGACAGAGAAATCAGGCAAGAAAGAAATAAGAGGGATATGTATAATAGAGGAAGAAGCCTAACTATCATTATTCACAGATGACATGACCCTGTGTATAACTCACCAAACACTTGTAGAATAACCAAATTCAGCAATGTAGCAAGATACAAAATCAATACACAAAAAACATTAGAGTCACTGTACACCAATAATGAACTCATTGAGAAAGAAATTTTTTTTAATAAGTGAGCTTAGAGATTTGGAAAAATTTGCCATAGTCTAGTACCTAGCTCTGCACATTTCAAAACTTGTCAGCCACATACTTTTCACACTAGCTATCATAGGGCATTAAATAAATCAATATTCTGGAAGCTTCTTTTATACAAAGGAAATTACTGATAATAATAAATGGACATGACTGAAAAAAGGACATACAAACCCATCAGACCAACAGAATGGATCCTGACTTTAGTTTACTTTCACTTGATCTGAAACATGTCCTCACCTCCCTCAAACACTTACTCTCAAGGATAAGGAGGATGGCAGAGGTGGAGTTGAAATAGAAATAGATGGTAGTCTTAACTGATTCTGACTGAAATATACGGCTTCTCAGATTTCAGGGAAACCATCTTGTGAGCAAATAACTGGGGTCTTTGCCAGGCCTTAGATGGAATCTATACTAAGGATGATTCCTGTGGCTTGCACTAAGTGGTCTATCCAGGGGTGAGGGGCGAGGGCTACCATCTGCCTCAGCACAGAGGTGTATTTTACCACTGGCTTCATTTAGTTTTGCCAGAGCAAAATTATACCAATTCACAGCTGGTTTTGTTTTTGTTTTTGTTTTTAAAATCTCTGCACACAAGGACCACTCCTTTATTTCCTGCACCTCCACCTCCTGATCCATCCGTAAGAAGTTACTTCCTCCATTTCAACAGCTTCACAGTAGTATTTCCTGTAATCCTAACTCACAGTATGAGTTTACAATCCAGGAGACAGAGAAAATAACAAACTAGCCAAGGACTTGGGATTTCACATCTGGCTACATAAGGTTTGGGACAGTATAATAGTGAAGTATGTTGGTTCTAGAGCTAGAGGCTAGGGTTTGAATTCTAGTGCATCCATTCTTTTGCAATGAAGCTTTAATAATAGACAAGTTATTTAACCTCTGTGTGCCTCAGTTTTGTATTGCTAACATGGGGCTGTTTATAGTTTTTACACCATAATGCACTGTGTGTGCATATGTGCACATGTCCATGTACACATGAATGTATGTATAGACCAAATGCAATATCATTTACTTTCAAGGAGAGTCCTGCAAATATCTTGTGGCTCAGGGAAGCATGACACATTGAGAGAACTTAGAGAATCCAGAGAGAAGGATATAGAAAGAGTCTGGGGAGGTATGCCCATCAAGAGAATAGAGTGGAAAATAGAAAAATGAGTACTGGAGTTTGCTTTGATGGGAAATCTTAGAATACGTGCAGACTTGGGT
>PVJX010017098.1:0-39066 GCA_004027295.1 Dolichotis patagonum | reverse complement strand
GCTTGAAACTGTACTATAAAAGCCACAGTGATAAAATCAGCATGGTACTGGCAAAGAAATAGACCTGAGGATCAATGGAACAGATTAGAAGATGCAAGTATAAGTACAAAGACACTCAGCCACCTGATATTTGACAAAGGGGCTAAACATGTTCACTGGAAGAAAGATAGCCTCTTTAATAAAAATTGGCTTTCCACATGCTGAAGACTGAAACTAGAACCATCCCTATCACCATGCACTAAACTAAAATCAAAATGGATCAAATATCTAAATATCAAAACAAACACTAAATCTACTGGAAGACAAGGTAGGTAGAATTCTTGGAAACATAGGGGTAGGCAGAGAATTCATGAACAAAATGCAAACTGAGTGGAAAACACTTAAAATAATCAACAACTGGGACCTCATATTATTAAAAAGTTTTTGCACTTCAAAAGAAATCAACAAGAGTGAACAGAAAACCCACAAAATGGGAAAAAAAATTAGCCAACAATCCCTCAGACAAAGACTTATATCCAAAACATAAAGAATTAAAAACCATCAGGCCTACCAAATTCAAAGACCCTCTCCAAAATGGGCATCTGAGATGAACACACAGTTCTCAGATGAAGACATACAAATGGCAAATAAATACAAAGAAACATTACCATCACTGGTCACTTGAGAAATGCAAATTAAAACGGCATTGAGATTTCATCTCACTCCAGAAAGAATGAATGCCACCAAGAAATCAACTGATAACAAATGTTGGGGAGGCTGCAGGGAAAAAGGAACACTGCTCCACTGTTGATGGGAGTGTAAACTGGTGCAACCACTGTGGAAATCAGTATGGAGATTCCTCAGAAGACTAGTATTGGAAGTTCCATTCAACCAGCTATTCCCCTCCTGGATATTTTCCCAGAAAAACTGAAAAGATAATGCCACAGTGATATATGTGCACCCATGTTTATAACAGCACAATTTGTAATAGCTAAATCTTGGAAACAACCAAAATGCCCATCAGCTGCAGAGTTGATGAGAAAGATGTATTTTTATACAATGGACTATTACTTAGCTATAAAAAGGATGATCTTGAAGCCTTTATAGGTAAGTGGAGGCAGTGGAGACTATCCTCATTAGTGAAATAAATAAGAATCATATTTGTAAATATCACATTGTCACTCTAAGGTAAAAAGTAATAAGAACTATAGGAGTAATAAGAGCTGAAATGTGTAACAGCTGTTGTAAAAAAGAGAGGGAAGGAAAGTGCACTTAAATGATATAACTGCATGTATGTTTAAGTGTGTAAGATAGATAACCATATTACTAAGTTTTTGTTGGATCATTGAACAGAATGGTTTTCGCTCTCATTGATTGTCTACTTTTTATGCTTTAGTTTTTTTTTTTTTTTTTTTTTTTTAAATTGGTACCAGGGATCGAACTCATGACCATATGCTTGCAAGGCAGGTACTTATGCTGCTGAGATAAATCCCTAACCCCTATGCTTTAATGTTGTGACATGAACAACTATTTCTAAGGTGACAATATGTAATTTATCAACTAGTGATTTCTGAGCGTTAATGCTTTTGAAATTCTGTATTGTTGATACTCTTTTTTCTGTTTTGCTTTTTTCTCTTTAAATAAAAAAAAATGGAAAAACAGTAATGACTCAGAACACAAAGTGGAGAAAGACAGCAGAAGTCAGCTACACCTGCCCCTCTTGCCACTGCACGGGACTGAACTACGGCTCATACAAATTCATGAGGGACGTAGCTGAACTTCAAGAATGTTTAACACGCAAACTCCTTTAGGCATTTAAGTTATTAGGCTGTACATTTACATTACTGACTGGAGACTTTTTACAGCCTGCTAGTTTTTTAAAATTAATGAATCTCATTCCTAATTGAATTTAGGGAAGAGAAAGATCTTACTTCACAGAAAAACAAAATACCACATGTTTATTAGCAAACCTACAAGTTCTGCTATAAAATATACAAATTACACCTTTATTTCTATAATAATACATTTTTGTACCTAATCATACCTCCTTTGGTTTTGTTACTTAGGCTCTCAGAGCCAAATACATGTCCTAATACACTTGATCTATGCACTCTTATGGGGTAACTTCCATAACCCTTTTCTCTGGTATTATCTTATATATCTATTTTGTTACCCTAATTTTAATGTTGGTAATGATTTTATTTTATGAGAAGGTATGCATTCTCATAAACTAACCAAAAAATTTTGGATTAATGTTTAAAAATATATGTATATGACATACTGATAGGAAAGGAGAGAACATCAAGATGAGAATATACAGAAACTAGGAGAATTTGCAAGGCACTATTACTATTTGAAGAAGTATAGAATGTCCAGGTACTATGATGCTTCTGATACTATGTAAAGAAGCCCCATTTCTTTGATAAGGTGGATATATGTAAAGTTTAAATTATGGTCAATATGCCAGTCTGTTTATTTAACAGATATCTGTTGAGTGCCTACTTACATCTGTCGCTGTGTGTGTAAACAAAACAGATTTGGTTTCTCTTCCACCATGTGATGTGTGGAGCCGCAATGGCATCGCACAATCCTATGAAACGCGGCACAGGGTCCCGTGCTCAGAAAGATGGCTTTTTCTCTGATGCTCTGATGTTGCCATCTTGCATTTCTTAGCCATTTTTGAATAAGGATACTCTACAAATTCCATTTTGTATTTTGTCCTCAAACTTACATAAAGAACCCTGGGTAATAGGCCGCATATTTAAATCTATTGTCTATCTGCAGACTTCCCAAACACTCTTATATTTCATGTGAATCTGGCATCCAATATTTTGTGTCTGTGAATGGATTTAGATTTCTTTGTTAAGACACAATACTGGTCCATTATCATGTCCCTTGCAGAAATAAACAACAGTTTGAAAATGTACACAAATCCTTTCCTGTGTCAGTAAGACTCCAGAGTGACTTATTTAAATGTTTAGTTTATAATGTGCCTCTGTTTGAGGAGTACCAGTTCTGTGGGAAAAAGAATTGTGCAAATTGAAGAAATTGTGAAGTCTGTTCATAATAATCTACATAGATTGTAATCACGTACAGCTTTTGGTAACCTTTTCTTTTGTTGTTTTTCTGTTTATTTTGGCTGAGTATTGCTTCCCAGTTACATTCTTGAGCATAGAGAACTGAAACTTCAGGGGATGTGAAATTCTCCTTTACATATCTCTGTCATTTAGTTTTAACCAACACATCCCCAGTACACATAACTTTAGACTTGTTGCTTTGCCCAAGTATACATTCTCTTTGCTTGAGCTATTCATTCTTTGCTTATCCTTATACTCTCAGTATTGACTACAGGAGGGACTGTAACCTGGAAAGTATTTATTGAGAGATTGAACTATCATTCATAAATGTAAATATATTCTTTTTATACATTTAGCAATTTCTTATTTTATATCATTCTCTAAGCATGTATAAAATTTAGAAAGTTGTACGTATTTGACTGATTTCTGAGAGATTCTGTTTGATATCTTTGCCAGGAGTATTTTCTTAGAAATGCAATTTTGGTGCATCAAGGCCCTTAATGTACTTGAGGAACTGCCACACTACTATGCAGTTTCACATTCATTTTGGACATGATTTGTTACAACACATTAAGGAGTTTATGTGAAACTTCCCAGGTCTGTCACTATCCCTGGCTGACTTTTCTGGAGGCACAGCTGAGCTGCAGTTTGAATGGAAGATATTCAGAAGGCATCACCACCCTTGAAGGGCACCAGGCAGTAGCCAGATTGAGAACAAAGAACTCCATCCATAATGCAGACTTCATGGAGCCCCAGTCCACCTCACAGAGAACTTTGAAGAACGTCTTGGATGTCATTGAAGTAGCTACATGTCTCTTTTCCATCCCTGCAGGCAGGCTTCCTGGGGGAGCACTGAACTTGAGAAAAGTGGTCTTTGTGAGTCCACCTTAGAGGCTCAGGTAAGTGCTGTATGCCTTTTGTTGCACAAGCACTTCCTTGAGATGAGATCTGGGCAGCAAGTTTCTTTGTTGACCCCAGATTTTCAAAATAATGCCTCTTGATCAAACTTCCTAGATTGTACACTCAAAATAATAAAACTCTGAAAAAGAAGAAAATATTGTTTGTGCATAGTGAAGTTAGACATTTGAAACAGGTGTCCCTATCATAAAAATTAGAGTAGCAATTCTGTTCTGTGAAGCGCTGTGAAAAAGCTTTCACATTATGTCTCCCAACCTCATCATCTGCCTTTTAAACATTATATCATCTATTTATGAATAGGCTGTAAATATAAAATATGCTGTCACTCACAATGCCATTATTCTTATTTTTTTGTTCCTGAATAGTTTCTAATAGTCCTGATAGGCTCCAAACAATCTTTTTTTTTTTTGCTTCAAAATAGAATTGTTCCCATAATTTTGTAGCTACAATGACCTAGTATTTTATCATCAATTGTAATATTTCACCATTGATTTTACTATTATTTCTGTTATTTTATTCTAAATGGTCTCCAAAGGGCATTTTTGTTATGCTTAATTTTTAAAATTAAAACTCAGAAATGGTATAACAGAACAAAATAAAAAATTTTTAGAACAATCATGTTTGAAATTTCCTACTTTTCTAGTTGTCAACAAAGAAAAGACATCTAAAATGAAACTAACACAGAGTAACAGACATAAAAAGGCCTCTGCATGTGTAAGAGGATAATGACCTTATGCTAGATATTATTTATCAGTATGCCTTTTTTAAAACTGGCACAAAAATTGACACAAATGAGGGTTTCCTAATAAACATACAGGATTCCAAAATACTATTACTACTACTAGTACTAGTACTACTAATATTATCACTACTACTATTACTACTACTAAGGTTGATGATGGTAGGACCAAGTGTCTCATTAGTTCAGTACTTTCTGAGGACAGAAAACATTAGGCTCTGGAAAATGGAAATCATTTTCAAGTCCTAGAGAGATAAGCCAATGAGATATGTAAAAAGAGACTTCATCTAAGAATTTGAAAGAAAATGCATCAAAATTTAGACAAAATTCAAGTAGACTATTGTACATAGGGTTGATAATTTTCAGTGATTGAAATGATAAAATTAAATGATAAGAAGTGTTCAGTAAGCTTGAGTGAAGTACAGTCCCTAAAAATAATAAAAGGTAATAATAAAAGGTGTAAAAAAGGTTTTAAGATTTTGAGATGGTTTATGATACAGTTCAGTGAAAAGCAATCTAGTTACACACTTATTAACAATATAAATTCAATATATGTATCTCTCACTTTCTCAATGTGGCTAGAAGGGAATATACAAAAAGATTAGCCACTATATTTTCTTCTTTTTTTGCTAAACTGTTTTCAAAGTAATGATGCTCTGGTTGTTTAATAATCAAGAGAAGAAAGTTTTTGTGTAAATAAATTATTTCTATATTTTGTTTCCCTTCCCTAGTGGCAAAGTTAAATCTAATAACTTATGAGAAAAAGAAAATACATTTGGGAGTAAAACACTATGTACTAGTTGATATTTTCTATTTTCTGTGTTTCCTAAACAATACTGATTTAGACCTGTCTTCCTTTAGAATTTATGGAACACAACTTGGATTTAAAAAATGAAGGAAGAGTAAGTTCAAAATCAAATAACATAGAGCAAATGGGAAAAATCAATTAATAATGGAGAGGGAAAAATATAAAACCCAAAACAAAATATCATGGAGCAAATTGGAACTGTTGAACCAAAAGACCAGTGTTAGCCTTCTGATAGCTTATGGGAAAAAGACCCACATTATTCTAAGTAATTAATCATTGGGGAAGTATTAGCTCATATGGAAAAACTGAACATAAACCTTGAACTCTTTTCACATTAACTAATTAATTCATATATTTAACAAAATTTCATTGATCTATACTGCATATACGGAATTAATCTAGTGGCTTAGTCAGAGAGGAAAAAAGGAAAGGGATTGTAATTACAAGTGGAAGGAAGGTTACTATGGATGAGGGAGAAAAATCTAGGGCTACAAGACTCATCAGCTTTGCCTCTGAGGTGCTGGCTTTTATTGCTAATGAGGTACATCTTCAAAAAACTTCCATGGTAAGATCTTTGAATTCTGTTTGATATACTAGATTATGAAGCTAATTTTGATAACATATTTAGTTATTATTACAATTGCCTGTTTCATGTCTCTTACCTACTTTCCCATTTTCTGTCCTATTCCCACATGACCTAAATTCTATGAAATTAAGAGTTGCACATTTGCTCATATCCTATATCTAGAATATAGAATGAGTCTTTGTTTCACAATAAGTATTTTGAAAGTATTTATTTAGATATTGATGAATTGATGAAATATATGACCACAATCTTCCCTTGTGGGCTAGATTCAGCATTATGCCTTTCATTTACAGTTATAGCCACAGTTATCTTTAGTAATATCCATTTCCTTAATGTAGTCCATTTGAATGTGCCTAGAGCCTTTGGAATTGTTTTCTGTTGATCAAATTTACAACTTGTGTATCTCAACAATATATGTATTTTAAAAGCAAATTTTGAAAGGGTTTCAAATATTTTTATAAGAAATCCTCCCTGACAAAAAAACTTTGTTATTCATTATAATTTTGAGGTTGAATTCTCCTTCAATCCTCATGGTTTCAGTATATCTATAAAAATGATATACATATTTTGAGATATCAGTATATTCCTCAGTAAGCATTCATAGCTTTCCAACATTTTCTGAGTATAGATGTTCTTCATCAAAAGTATTCCAAGGGATGCTCATGTCTACAGCCTTAAGTGCTTTGCCATTAAAAGGTACAAAGAAGATAGTGACTTCTCATCTCTTTATTATTTTCTTTCTTTCTTTGTCTTGCTTCCTCACACCATTCAAGGTCTTGATATATCTTCTGTAAAATCCATGATTTCTGACAGTATGTAGGAAGAAAATTTTGATAGTTGCTATGAGGTATGTCTTTCAATACAGAGATTTTATCAGTATTTTCTGGCATAATTATTCTTATTGAACCTGTCCCATGAAAACACACCATATCTTAATTCAACTATTACTGCATGTAGAAACATGTGAAAGACTAATTTCAGATTTTAAAGGGAATCAGTTTAATTCAGCACACATGAAGCAATTGGATGGTGAATCATGGATTCAGTGTTTTCATATTGTCATTTTGCTGATGTATTTGACATTGTGAATGTTATCACTTCCTTTTCTCTTGGCTTACTCAACAAAGTAGCAAATGATTATGCTGGCTCTTCATTCTCACAGACTGTTTATTCCCACACTGATAATTCTGTAACGTAATTAAGTAACTGATCAAAAATGCTCCAAAGAACAGGTAAAAGTGGTCACACTTGTAGCTAAATAATAATTTAAAGGAAACATAGGCTTCAGAACTTCATTCGTATAATAAAAAAGGCTAATTTAGACAAGATTTCATAAGGAAAAGAAAAATACTTTCCAATGGAAGGGCACAAAGTAGCTTTACAATCTTTTAATTCTATCAGTGAAAAGAGAAAAAGAGAGAGTGAGAGCAAGGGGGAAAGACAGAGACTGGGGCAGCAGGTGTGAATGTAATTGGAAAAAAAGTCTTTCAGGTTCTGACTACTGGCATGAGAAGCCAATAGAAAATGTCCACCATTATAAATCTGATTAATATGCTGCTTTTTACTATAGTCATCTTCCCTTACCTGTGGGGAATATGATCCAAGACTTTTAATGAATGCAAAAAACTATATCTACTACTGAATCACATATATGTCTATAATGAATTTTAATATATGAATTAGGCCCAGTAAAAGATGATTAACAGTGAGACTACCAATATGGAATCATCATAATCAAATATTGGAACAAAACTTTTAGGATAATTACTCTGGCACTGATTCCATTGTTAAATAAAATAAGAATTACCTGGACACAGGCATGGAGATACCACCATAATAACAGTGATTTTCATCTCTGATACAGCGATTATGTGAACTCCAGGCGGGTAGCATATACAAGGGGTGATAAAAATACAACGAATGTTTAAATTTTTAAGAATTATTATTATAAAAGACATGGTGCCATTAACCATCCTCAAAATGCTTCCAATTACTTTGATCACACTCATCCTATCATTCTTGCCATTTTCTGAAGTCTTTTTCATGAACATCTTCATGAGGTGTGATAAAAATAGGGTACATGTGTTGCTAAGTACCTTCCAAGGGAAAGGAAAATTCAGAAAAACACTGTAATGTGTCCTCATCTCCCTTAATCACCAGATATGGTTTTGTGAAACTTCTGGCTCTTTTCCAAAGTCGACATGACCTTGAAAGATAAAGTTTCTTAATCAGTGCAGTATATCAAGGCGACCATGACAGTTCAGCTAAAGACGTGAGCGAGCGCTTCCAGAACTGCCTCAGAGAGTGGCAGCTGAAATGAATGGAAGTATTTTGAGGGGAACTAAGGTCAAAGTGTCTTTAATCTTTTAACTTAAAAGCACACCATATGTTTTGCTCACACTCAACAGAGCTTGGATTGACTGAACAAAGAGAGGGTTCATATCTCAGGCAGGGTGCAGTGGGATGGTTCAAGACTTCATGTAACTCAGAATGACATGCCGTTTTAAACTTCTGTTTTGAAATTTTATTTTTCAAATATTCCATATAATTTTTAGACTATGGTTGAATGTTCTTAAGTTAAAATTCAGATTAGGAGATTACCATACTAGTAGATTAAGTCTCATCATTCTCTGCTTGAGACTCAACTATACAAAAAATAATAAAAAAATATTTAAAATAAAGAAAGAAAGAAAAAAGAAGGAGGAGAGAAAAAGAATGACAAAACAAAACACAACTTAGGGATCCAAATGGCTGTTTATCCTTAACCCAATCACACTTCAAACTGTAAGCAATACATCATGGCCCTGTTCTCAGCCGTGCATAGAACAATATTAGATTAGCAGCTAAATTTCTCAAAGAAGAACGTGAACTTCATGAAACGTTACTATTTTTACTTCAGAATATTTTTCTTGTATTTCAGTCACTTTGCATGTCTCTTGATTCTCCAAGTGGCCCAGATCATTTTACTAAATGATCTTTCCAGATGCAGAAAGTCTATCATCTTTAGAAAATTCATTAAATTTGAGGCCACTATAGTACCATTTGTTCAGCTGAAATAATATTTACACAGGCTATATGTATAATGTGCTCACTAAAGCACTCACAAAAGAGTTTATTTCCTCAGAAAAATCTCTCCCAACTCATTAATTTCTTTAGAATGTTTGAAAGCAACTATATAAAAAAGACTTGAGTACTGATTCACTGGGTGGATTACAGATTAGCCAAGGTGACATTTTATTACATTAAAGACTAGGTCTGAAAAGATACTGATTTACAGGGAAAACAGAAGATGTTTAAAGTGAGAGAGCCTGGTTTAAGTGTTGACATAAGGGAACTTCAGTCTTTATGTTGACCATTATACACAAAGATAGGGACATAAAGAGAACAAAGTCACAGTAATTGCTCTGAAGTATTCCCAGCAAGTGGGAAAAATGCTTTAACTTTGTGTAAGAAGATCAATTTTATTCTCCATGAAATGTAGAAAATAATGTGTCACACAACTTACTATAGTTGGATAACAAAGAATACAGTTACTAGCTAAAATAAGATAGTTCTAAACTTGAATTGAGATCACTCATATATACATATATACACATATATATATTTAAATTTATAAATAGTGGCAACAATATATATAACATAACTCAATAATCATGTGTTTATGTGTTTTCTGGTCTTTACAATAGTTATAGACTTAATTACCTGAGATGGTTATTGTGTATATTTAATGTGCTAATATTCAAAGTGCTTAATACTCTTTCAGATATATCTAAAAATCTACCTAATCATCCACAGAAAATTATGCATAGATATGCATTGACTTTATATATATATACATATATATGCACACATATGATTATAATATGTCCATATATTTATGTAATGCTTAAATCTGTAAGTCATAATGGACTCCTATTGGTGTCTAGTCCATGACAAGCTGTCAATGGAAATTATGTGAACTTGTTTAAAACAAACAGTGTAAAAGAAAAATGTAATACCAAATTAAACATTCATAATATGGACAATATAGCTATGTTACTTAAAGAACATCAGTTCATTCCATGATGTACTTCAGTTATTTCTAGAGGCTTACAAATCAGGATGGACAGAAAAAATCAACTATATTACTCTATAAATGCTCATACACAAGGCTTTTAATCTTTAATAAGATAAAACAACTATACTACCCTATGAAACAATAAAACTGCTTGTTATTTGTATAATGACCACCATTATGATATAAAATGATATATGATATAAAATGAAATAGAAATAGTTCTTATGGTAAATAAAACCTCCAATGATCCCTAATTTCCCAGCTCCTAGTGTTCATACTTTTATCTAATTTCTTCCCCTTCACCTGAGTTAGGAATTATGATGTGCTTCTGGTTTATAGAATAGAATATAGGTGAAATATTTGGTAGATATAATTTTATTAATAAATTTGAACTAATTACAAGAAAGATTGTCTTGGGTGAGTATGAATTAATCTTTTGAAAGCTCTCCCCCAGAGGTCAGATACTTTGTATTGCTGGACATGAGGAAACATGCTGCCAATTTGTGAGGGGATTTAGGAAGTGGGCCACGTGACATGTGTGACATGCCTCTAGGAGTTGACAGAAGTCCTAAGTCCTAAATAAGTCCCAAATAAAAGTTGACAGAAGTCCTAAGTCCTAAATAAATGCTAAATAAGACAAGGAAAAAAAGAGAGGGGTTTGTAAGTTAGTCTTACAAACACAAGGAGATGAATCCTGGTGACCTCTGGCGGGTTGGAACAGATGTTTCCCTGGTTGAGTCTCTAATGCCACTGTAAATCTGGCAGCACACAGGCTGCCGCATGGCAAGAATCTGAGGCAAAGGACTGAGCTAACATGGACTTCTGAAGTACAAAACAGTGAGACGATCACTGCATAATGCTTTAAGCCACTAAGTATGGGATCTTTGGTATACAGCAGAGAAAGCAAATGCACCTCTTTTAACAGAAATCCTTTAATGCAGAGTGCAGAAAGGTAATATCGAACAATAGTAAACAATGGCATTCTTTTATGCACTATAAACATTTGCTTTTTTTGTGGAAGATGGAAATTATTCCAGTATGAGACAGATGATAAACTTTGATATATGTCATTTCTCTAAAATCTCCTAGACAGAGAAATGACCCAATTGAAATAAGTATGTAAAGTAATCAAGTGTTTCAGATATATTGCGCCCAATCACTACATCCCTGGAAAAAATTGCCACTAGCTTTGGATCAAGTATCTTACAGATAGGTTTAAAATTTTATTAATTACTGCCTTAGGAGTAAAAAAATGAAGAATAAAAGACTGCAAAAAAGAGAAGCAGGTACAGCTGAAAAAGTATGTTAGGAAATATATTCATGACATTACTATAAAACAAAGTGTGAGCATTGTATAGGTGATTGGAGTGAGAAAACATAGAAAGTGCATAGGGGCATCATAGCCTTCAATAGCCTGATATAAATGCAGTAGAAATTAGTACAGTGGGGAGGAAGCAAAATAATTTCATGTAGGTCTGCGGAAATAATTAGAGAGACAGTGTCAGATGGAGCTCAGGATTGAACTTACAGAACACATTGAACCACACCACTTTTAAATCTGTAAGACATAAAGAAATGTGATGCCCTTGTCATTTATATGCGAAAAAGTCCACATTTGCATAAAATTTAGACCTATAACACATCAGAACTGCAAGAGAGTTAAAGGTTCCTCCAGTATAATTCATTCTTTTGTTAGTGAGAAGACTAAGAAAAAGAGCTAGGAAGTTATTCTGCTACTGTAATTTAGCAGGTTATTGTTAGAGCTAGGAATGAAGCTACATATCCAAAATTATCAACTTCATATTCTGCGGGCCTTTAGGTCTCATTCAACATGTAGGAAAAGGTATACGGGAATACTAGGTAAATACACAAATTATATTCCTCCTATATTCTAAAAGGTGCTTTAGACATGATCCAGTTCAGTAGGTGCAGAAAACCGAGAGCCTGAGGGTTGTGAAACATAGACCCTATCTGCCAAAACAAAGGTGCTCCGAACGAGTCAGATGGATTCGGGCTGCTGTTGCGTTTTTCCCATTCTATTGTTTTATAGTATGACTTGAATGTTTATTTGGGAAACCTCTGATTTCTCCTGTCCATCTATAGAATTCCCATGGCACTCTCTCTTAGCTCATCTTTTATCTAGATTTTTCTGAAAAGAAACTTTTGTTAACTCATCACTTTATAAGCTCTGACAAAGTAATTCTAAAGTGTTAAAGAATTACTATTACACCTCTTATAGATAAACATTTTAAAAGCAATCGTTCATATCTTAATTTCCTGAAATAGTTTCCAACATTAGACATTTTACATGCACGCAAAAGTGTTTCCGGAGAAAACAGAAGATTTTGGAGAACACCACAAAACCACTTACCAAATTAAATATATTTAGGTATTAGGAAGTTATTCCAAAATACAAATCAGAAGCAAACTGAATACAGGGCAGTAAAATACTTTTAAATCATCAAATTCCTCATAAGTTTTAGGAAAACTGCTTTTTAGACTATTTTCGATGTACAACCTGAATTGAATCAAAGTGTCTAGTCTAGCCATGGAAAATCCCAGGGTACATGTTGTTTAGACTGTTTTTGTTGGTCCCCCACTATTTTTAATGATATTTTTCCCTTACCTGAACAACTCTGAGGCTGAGCAAATGCAACCCAAATCCTGTGGTTCTTTTTAAACTCAGCTCGATTCTCACCTCTCTCTCTGCCTCTTCCCACCCCCATCTCTGTTGCCATGTCCAACAACACTTCAAAGGTGTGGCTGGCTTCATTTATGTGCTTCGATGCTGTTTAAAGAAAAAGCTAAATTGGAAGCAGTTTATCACCCTGAGCTAGGATTTTAACAAAATTTAAAACTGAAGAGGACCACCCCAGACACATCTGAAATGATACTGAGTGAATCAGCAGGGTCCCTGGTCTTCAAAGGAAGCCACAGACCTGGATAAAGCTCACTGCCACTGCTAGCACTGCAACCTGGGCCTTCAAACTCACAGCTTCAGCAGTCTGGATACTCAGGGCACTTCGATATTTTTATTTTTATGCAATATGAAAGAAGTTAGTGTAGTATATTTTACATATTCATTCTTCACTTAATGATGCTTTCTTAAAACTGGAGAGAAATGAGAGAGATAAGTGCTGTATGACATAGAAGTGCAGAAGGAGGGCTGGGGATTTAGCTCAGCATGTGGTTGTGAGTTCAATCCCCGGTACCAATTAAAAAAGTGCAGAAGGAAAATGCTAAAATTAATCTGTACAAAGTATCTGTGTATTTAAAATAAAGCCATCTGAGTTAGAACTGAGAGGTTAAACTCTATCAAGTAATTTTAAGGGGTAGAAAAAGTACAAACCATCACAGAACTCTTTCAACCAAGGGGCTGAGGAATAGAAGGTACAGCCCGTAGAAAGAAGAAGCATTGTTTGAAAAAGTGTAATTAATATATCTTTATACTTTTACAGTTGGTTTTAATCTTTTTATATATCTTATGTTTAGCAAAACTTCAGTGGTTTGAATACAGGATTATACCCTCTTGGAGGGCCATGCTATGTTAAATACCTTTTCATGTGGGGTGAAGGTTAAACAATAGACAAATATTCTCCATAGGGTGAAAAAAGAAAGCTACAAGAAAAGATGGTAGTATGAACAAAGGCAAGATAAAATAAAAACATGGCATATGTGTGGCACTACATGCATTTCTGAATAGCTGCTGTGCAGGATGGAGACAGCTGTGACACAACAAGAGCTGGAAGAAGGATGTTGTCACTCCAGTTACATTGTCTGACTGAATGTGGTGGATAACTACAAGTGAGGAAAGCATGTGGGAAAGATACTCAGGGAGGTTTGAGATGGTAAAATGTTAGAAGGAATTTGAGTAGCGGTAAACCTGGAGAGACTTGACAGTGAATCAATTTGAAGGCATAATTGAAATGTAATAATAAGGAAAGTGGTTCTCTCTCTCTTTCTCTCTCCCCCTCTCTCTCAGTAAGTACTGAATTGTCAGTGTTTTCTATTTCAGGAAATGAATCCTGAAAACACACAAACTGAACAGGTGCTATGTGTGTTTGGATCCTCACACATGGACGATGGAAAAGTTCAAGTGTGCACTCACTACACTAGTGGTTCCGTGGAAAGTCTTGAGTCTTGATAGCTGATAGCTCAATAGCTCATCTATTCCTATGTGTCTGTGAGCCTTAGGAAATTACTTCCTCTCTGCAGGGATAAATTGAACACCATTTACCCTATTGCAAATGGTGGATTTCAATTAAGTTTGTGTATAACAACTGTCACAATTCATGGCAATAATTACGTGGATAATAAAGGATAATTTTTTTCCTTGTTGAAAATGTGCTTAAAATAAGTTTGCATTCTACACAATTTTAAAAAGAGTTTTTAATAAAACAAGGTTCAACAGGATGGGCAAAAATATATGAACACTAAAAGAAAAAGGAAAGCCAAGCACTAAGTTAGGGGTAAGACAATTATACTTGAGCATGAAGAATACAGCAGCATTAATCTTTCAGGTACGTGAGAAGAACATGAGCAGGGAAGCTTTTCCTTGCCAACTAGGGCGTACGGTAGTTCTATGGAAGTACTAAAAAAATACATATACTTGTTTACCTATTTTTATGATATGCAACTGTTTGATAAAAGTGTCTTGTTTAATCTGATTATGAGCAATTTAAACACTGATTTCAATCACCAAGGTACTGAATTTACAAAATAACTTTATTTTGATATCATTCAATTAAATGTATACCACTTAATTTGTGCTTTTATTATATGTAAAGTGGTATGTGAAGTGCTGTGGATAATGCTGCAAAAGATATTTTCCACTCCCTAAAGGTTTCACATTTTAGTAACTCACTCCTGATCTTGTAAATTTTTCCCAGCATGAACCTATGCAATACAGTAACCATTCCATTGTGAATCATATCAGTTATACGACTCACTGCATGCAGTTAATAAAATGTCCTACTTCTTCACATTGATTTTCCAAGACACTCTATATCTTTTCCTACTAAAAATTCATCTTGTCTTATAAGTGTTAACATCAAAAATAAGATAAATTGTTAATTTACCAAACAAATTACTTATTTTTGGCATAAAATACTATTGTACCAGGCCACAAACTAGTAGCATGACAAATTTGTCCCAGCATTATAATATAGTCTTAAAAACAAATAGTATTTTTTTGTTCTACTTTCTCAAGAACAAGGCTACCCTTCCCAGGTAGCTTGATAAATTTTGTTCGGAGTTCTTCCCAAGATTAGCAGGTAGAATGATAAACCCCTCCCATATATATAAATGTGTGTTTCTTCTTTTGGCAAGCATACTTGACTTCTTTTTACTCTCTCATTGTCTATATTCAAATCAACTTTTGGTGATGCTAATTTCCCAAGGCTTATTGAATCTATGTGTCTTCTGTGTGCTCTTTCTGAAGTGAGACCAGTCATCAGCTCTTTACCAGCCAAACCAACCTTGCCTCCCTCTATTCTGCTCTGTTGGCAGTGATCATTCAGACAAGAAACCTTTGTCAGAATTTGTTTTGTTTTGTTTTGTTTTGTTTTGTTTTGTTTTGTTTGGGGGGGGTTGTTGTTGGTTTTTTGTCTTTTTGAGTCATGATCTCACTATGAAGTTCAGGCTGGCCGTGAGCTCACTCTGTAACCCACGTTTGGTCTCTAACTCTCAACAATCCTCCTGTCTCAGCCTCCTGAGTGCGGGGATTGCAGGCATGTGCCACCACACCCAGCTTAGAGTTCATCTTCTGAATGGTTTTAGTGGAAGCTTATTACCCACAAGATAAAATCTAAAATTGTTGGTTTCAATAACATGGCTTCTATAAACTAACCCCAGGCTGTACCTCTGTCATTTCTATGTAGTCACTTCCTGCTTCATACCTGACCTACAACACTGAAGAACTGCATGGCCCTTGCCATTACACGCTACTCTATTTGGGCTCACTCCAAACTTTGCACAATCATCAACAAAAATTTCATAAAGCATACTAATTTTTCCATTTTATGAAAAATACTGTGTGCACTGTACTTTCTACTCAGTGTTACGGTATAAATTTGACAATTCTAAATGGTACATGTGATACTGTGTTATTTTTTCTAGGTGATTATTCTTGGCTATCTACAAGAATTTTATATTTATTTTATCTTTAATTATTTATATACATTTTAAGAATTTATTACCAAAGTTATCAATGTCCTTTGGTAGTTTGTGGGGAGAGACTCAACAATAGAAATTCAAAATTTAAATTAATTACAGTCCGTGTCTTAATTATAAGCACATTATGCATTTTATTAACTCCTTCAAAGAATATTAATATGGAAAAGTAAAACTTGCTTTTGGAATAAAGACTCTAATATGGACTTACTAAGTTTATCTCCCTCACCTGGCCTTTAATGTTTCAAAATCATAAGGAACCTCTTGCTAGCTGCTTTGCTAATGATTTATTTCTGTTGAAGTTGTTGCTGAAATTAACTTAAGAGCAAACAAATATGAATAAATTCACTGTGCAAAATTTTCTTCAGTTCAACTTCATATCAGCTTTCTTAGCTCAGTGTAGTCTGTGCCAATTACCTCTTCTTTTCCTAGAAGACCGTTTGTGGATGCAGAAAGAAAGGGAACACCAGTAAATAATGTTTAATAGTTTTTAGTTTTGATATAGGATGATTTTGATCATCTAAAATAAGCTTCATTTAAAGCGCAATAGTGTGGTTTTTCCAATAGTTTAAAGAAAATATATTACATTAACTGATATTGGGGGTGAAATTTCCAGGGAAATTCCTTAAACGAGAGAATAAATAAATGGACTTTTTAAAGAGTAAGCAGACGGAGAGAAGAAGACATGTTAGGAAACTATTCCAGTACTAGTTTCTAACACACAGAGTGAAAACATTCTTAAAAGCATTCTTGTAGTACCACTAATACTACAACTCTTTTCATTTAGATGGCTTGAATTTTTAAAAATATGATATACTTATACCAAGAATTGTCCTTTAAGATAGCACAGACAAAATAAGTGGTATTTGTGTGTCAATCTTTCTGGCAACAGCAATAAGTTGCTTCAAGTTAAATTTGATTTACTTGAGTTTAGTTTTGAGCCAATATTTCTCATGGGAAAAAATTTTTAAAATACTCATCTAGCAATTTAGCATTTTGAAAGAATTTATGTTCTTTACAAAGGTAATGGTCTGAGCAAAATGGTTGCTTCCTTGTTAGGTTTTTCAGATGGAATATAAAACTATTGCAAAGCAGGCAAAATGGAGATGACAAATGTAGCTGTTAATTAAACTCTAAGGTAGACTGTGATTTTATCCCTAATCTGCGGCCTGCATTTGGAGACCTCATTATAGTTCACTGAGGGAAAAATATCTCCCTGGTCTTATAATATTGCATGTTTTCAAAATGACCTCGGTGAAGAGAGAGGGACAAGAAGTTAAACGTGACTAAGATGTAAGAGTCAAAGAAAGGGAAATTTGAGAGAAATAAAGAATTGTAGAGCTTGTACATTGGAAGGACAAATATGCTTTTGAGAAACCATGTAATTCATATAGAATTCTGACAGATGGGAGAACAGAACAACTTGCTCTGTTGACAATGATAGCCTTAGAAGATTCCCTTAGATGAAGCTCTGTAGTTTGGATTTGACATGCCATGTTCCACTGCTATATAGTTATTGGACACTAATGTTTCATTAGGTAACATTGACAGCACGATGGGAAAGCGTGCAAGATAATAGCTGTTCCATTGTATGATTTATTATAACTTGCTGTACATTTCACTTTAGCAGGCTTAGGTATCTGAAGTCAAGCAAATGACGTGAAACCCCCGAAGGACACTTAAAGCCAAGAAAATAAACACAAATTGGAATGTGTATTAGGTTTGCTTTTCTGCAGATTGACACTTAGGAAGGAACAAAATTCAAGCTAGCCTACATTGTCCATGTCCATAGGCTTAAGAGATACACATGATGCTGTTAGAAAATCTTTACCATTTATTACAGAAAAATTGCCTTTCCATTAAAAACTTAGAAAACTGTAATTCCATATAGTTCACTAATCACTTGTAACTTCTATTAACTTTTTAAGTGATTTTTGAAATACAGCAGATGTATGAAAAAAATTACGAACGAGGAAGTTTTCTATTAGTATTTAACTGAGAAACAGTCTTGATTTTCAGATGAATACATGTAACGTGTTAAAAGCATCTGAAAGTGAATGATTGCATCACGACAGTCCTGTCCTGTGACAACCCTGAGGACAATGGAAGAGTGTACTCCCTGTGGGAGGACTTTGAGCACCATGAATATGCTTGTCTAGATGGTCAGAGGTATAGGTTTTTACTTATTTATGAGATATGGCTAATGTTTCTAACTAGTCAAGGATTTAGAAAGAATATAACTAAGAAAGTATATTGATCGAACTCATCAAAAAGCATAGAGTATGAAGCTATTTGTATCACATTAAATTTCACCAAAGCAGTATTTTATGGCAGAGAATTTATTTTATTCAAAAAAGAAAAAAGTCAGAAAAGGAGAACAAAAAGCAAAAGGCATAAACAACAGCAAACTCAAAACAATAACAATATAGGCTTTCAAAACAGAATGAAAGAAATGTAACAATGGTTGTTATATTGCATATTTATCTTTTCTTTCAAAGAAATAAAAGAAAATTAAACAAAATAGAAAAGAAGAGTAGACCAATACTGAATTAAAAAAAATTCTCATCATAGAATCACTAGTTGATACATTACTAATTGTCATCTTAAAAAATAGTTGTCAAAGTCACAAAACCAAAGCTTAAATAGTGGCTAGACACTCAAACATTGACAGCACAAATTCTTCTGTTCAGTGTTCCAAGAGAATTTCAGTGATATGGTCATCTATTTTACGCACTATACATACCGTTATACTCTTTAGAGCACTTTCCTTACCTTTCACTTTCACAATATCTATCATACTCTCTGGATCCCAGTATTCAGTCAGTTTTTATTATTTTTTACACTAGAGAGACAATGTGATATTTACTCATGTGAATCTTGTTTATTTCACTAATGAGGATATTTTCAAGTTGCCACCATTTACATATAAAGACCACAAGATCATCAACCCAGCTATTCCCCTCCTGGGTATTTTCCCAGAAAAATTGAAAATGTCAGGTCACAGAGATATATGTGCACCTATGTTCATAGCAGCACAATTTGTGATAGCTAAATCTTGGAAGCAACCAAAATGCCCATCAACTTCAAAGTGGATGAAAAAAATGCTGTATTTTTATGGAGGAGAATTTTAATAATCAAAACGAATCACTCTGTGTGTGTTAGTCAGCCTCCTTCCCTTGACACTACTGTCTTCATCAACTGGCTTCTGAAACAAAGTGACCACTACCATTCTCCCGCTATACTATTTCTTGGAGTTATTAGTCACCTATCCAAAGGCAGTTTGATTAAGCTGTACTACTTCTATCGTGAGAAATACTGCTCTTTGGTTTTGCTGGATTTAGGCATATATTCTGGACATAGATTGGCCTTCCCAACACTTATGCCATCCATGGAATTGCACAATGACCTATATGCCATTTTAGTTTTTCCCGGAAGCATTACTCTGACTATTAATTTTACTTTACAGGAAATCAAGTGTGATCACAGATCAATATTCATGGATTTTATGATCTTGTCATGTTCCCTTTAACCCAGAAGCAATTGAAATTATGTAAGAATACTCTGATAGTGACAAAATGGCAATAAAGTCTTGCCAAGCTTGGACAATGTTGCCAGGATTTATAATGCATGTTTTAAATTAGAGCCCAGTATATGATAGTATTTCTGTCATAAGCAGAAAGGATCTCAGAAACAAGGAGTGGAAATGAAATGAATCCTTCACTTCTACCTTACTACTGGATTTTTTTCCCTTCTGTATCTGGTATTTTGGGCTCTGCTGGCTTAGAAATTCTACTCACAAAAAAAAGACCAAGGGACACATAACGACTCTATTAAACTGGAAATTGTAATTTTTACAGGCTATCCAATTTATTATAACACACATTCTGACTTTGCACTTCACTGTATCTCCAGATAATTCAGCTCATTAGAATTCCTTATTTCCATTTACATTTCTCTAAGTCAATTTTACTGTTGCAACAAATTTTTATTATCCATAAATATTGTATCCAAAAGAAAATTTTATCTTTAGTAATTATTTAATGAATACTTAATTTTAATTTCACCAATTATTTTGTATCTCTGATTTTTGTTACAGGTGTCTTTTCCTTAATGCATCTTTTAGACTAGATTGAAGGGTAAGAACTATCTCCCAATTATTATAAATATGTTTATTTTACTTAAATACCATTTTACAAAAACATAATATTGTTACTATTTTCCTTCAACGTCACAAAGATATCATTCTAACATTTTCTGGCTTCCTATTTTTTTCCTCGTCTACTTCCATCTATCCTTCCCTGCTTCTCTTTCTTTCTTTTCTTTCCTTCCATTTTCTTTGTTTTACTTTCTTTCTTTTGCACTGGAAATGGAGCCCAGGGTCTTTGCAGTGACCTACATTGCCAACCCTCCTAACGTTTTAATTGAGGTAAGGCCTCCTGTAGTCACCTAGTTGCCTAGGTAAAACTTGAACTTGTGGCTGTCTATCTCAGTTTCCCAGAGTGCTGAGATTATGGTTGTGTGCCCGTATTCCCAGCTGGTTTCATATTTTCTATTGAAAAGTAGGCTATACATTCAAATATTCATCTTTGTCATCTTATCTTTTTAAATTTTGCTTTTAACATCTTATTATAGTTTTAACTGCCTATTTGATATATTTCCAGAGTCAACATCAAATTGCAAAACATATTATAGTGTGAGTCTATTACATTTATACCCTATTATGGTTTACATGTTATTAGAAGGTGACTGAATTTTGGGATGAGATGGCTGACTTGCTGTTAGGAGGTGGAGTTTAGTGAGAAGAAGGTCGCTGGGTGTGCAATATCTCCTTTCTCTGCTCCTTTCCCCTGTCCCTCTCTGCTTCCTGGAAGCCATCACAGGAGTGGTTTCCTATGTCCAGTCTCTTCCACCATGCTACTGCCCATGTAAGCACAGGAACCACTAAATATATGAGCCAAAATAAAACTCTCTTTCTTTACATGTGTTGGGTATTTTGTCTCAGGAATGAGGAAAGTGACTAAAATACTTGCGAATCTATTTCTTTGTATATTTAGTTTTTTCAAGAGTTCTATAAAAATAGTCTAACAACAACCCTTTTTTGTGTTTAACATTTCAAATTGAAACACAAATTTGTAAAAAAAAATGCAAAATAATATAAAATGTGGCTTCCCAAGTGTTAACATATTAATAAATCATAGCACAATGATCAGGTCCAGAAAATTAATACTGATACAATTTTAAGAGTGAACTATGCCTGTTATTTAAATTGCATCTTATATGCACTTGTATCCTTTAAGTCAGGATCCAACTCAGATTTATATGATCCATTTAACTGTCATGTACTATGATTCCTCTAATATGGGATGGCACTTGCCTATATCAATTTTTATGACATTAATATGTTTGAAAATACAGAACATTTATCTGTCAAAAGTACGTCAAATTGTGTGATGTTTTCTCATGATGTCTTGAAATTACCCATTTTTAGCAATGGCACCACATGAGAGATGCGTGCTTCCCACATTAAAGGGACAGTACATCTGTTTTACTTTTTCCTGAATTTAATTTTGATTAGTGTTTAATATAAATAATGTGATATGTGCTGCATTTTCACCTCAAATCTTAGTATTTTATCTTATACATTAATAGATAATTTTGAGAAATATTTTGAAATTACACAACTCTCTTTGCCCACAATTTTGCCTACTAATTTTAACATCTTTCAATGATTTTTGCTTATATTGTGACAAGAAGGAATAAAAAGTTGGAGGGCAGATAACCTTCCCCTCACAAAATTGATTAAAATATTTGGATTTTGCTAATTTGTTATAAGACATTAATTACCATTGAATTTGGAATTGCATAATACTTTCCAACATGTCAATGTGGTTAAGAACCTGTCCTTTTTCTAAATACAATAAATTACACCTTGAAATAGTTTGATAGGATAGAATAGCTATTTTAAAATCCTTTGCTAACTGGACACAGAAAAATGTTTCTAAGCTTTGTAAAGATTATCACCTCAAATATACACAAATACATTTAATGTGACATATTAAAAATATTCTCCAAGGGAACAGTGATCAAGAAGCAAGGGAAAAGAGGATGGAGTGAAAGAGGACAGAGAAAGAATTGAGTTATTTTATGTATATGTTTAGATTCCACACATGGAATGTAATCATGTACTGCAAACATGTACAAAAATAAAAGGAAAGGAATCCAGACATGGGTGATGATAGAGCAGTGGGAAGGGAAAGAGGGTGAAAACAAGGAACACATTATGCATGTGTATCAACTCCCTGCAAAGAATGCAAACATTTTATGCTGCAAACATGTATTAACAAAAAGAGTTTACCTAATAAAAATGTAGAATGATTATTTTTCTCATATTTGCTATTAAATTAAAATGTGGAGGTTACGCTGTAAGAACATAAACAGTAGTAAAAAATATAACCTTTTGAATAAATAGAAGAAAAGTATTGGCTTCCTCAAACAACACAATTTTTGTCTTATAAACTTCAATGACAAATTATTAAAGCCAATGAAGAGGATAGCCAAATATAAATGCCAATAGAGTACTATATTTCAATGTATGAGAATATTTAGATTCATCAACTAATAATCCACATTAATATAAATAAGTAATACTTTTAAAAATGCCAGTTCTCCCAGCATTCTAAGAATGCTAATAATAGTTATAAAAAATTAACATTTCACACAACTCTTGAAAATTAAATTACAAAATTCACATGAAAATATAACTGTACAAACACAATGACATTCTAAAAAAAAGCAAAGAAATTGTCCTTGCCTTAATAGGCATTAAAACATACAAAGTTATAATTCATGCCTAAAATTTAATTATTGACTTCTCCCCATCCTGTCTTCTTCTTCTTCATGATGGCCCTAGGCACAATTCTCAGCACCTCACATAGAAAAGACAACACAGACGGGGGTATACACAGCTCAGTGGCACAAGTACCTGCCTGGCAAGTACAAGGTCGTGAGTTCAATCCCCAGTACCAAAAAAAAAAAAAAAAAAAAGACAACACAATGAGAGAAAGTAAAGATTGCCCTTCATTACTTTCAACATTTTAATAACCAACATTCACCCAGGAGATTAATCAAACAGTTTTTGAAGCCATTCAGATCTGTTACATTTTACATTGGATCTGTGCTCAAAATCTGTCCTTCTCACCTATGACTACATTATGACGTATAAGACTTGTATCACTTCTACTACTTCTACCATATTATGACAAGTACTGATTTTACTGAGCCTTACCTAGCTTGCTTCGATAAATTCCAAGTTCATTTCTGTATTTCCAGTCTTCACACATCTACCAGAATTAATCTTTTATTTTATATCAGATTATATTCAAAATGTTTCCATCACAAAGCACTTAGAGTAATATCAAAGTCATTAACATGGTCAAAATTCTAATTGTGACCCCCCAACCTCATCTGCTATAATTATTTAGCTCCAGCTATATTGCCTCCTTCCTACCACTTCCTCAGAGGCTTTGCTTTAACTGTGACAGAATATCTTTTTAATATGTGTTTATCACACATACTTCCCAGACTTCACACCATTCCATTTCTGAATATCACTTTTTTTTCGTGACACTACACCTGAACTTGCACACATCCCACAGTGTATTTTTTCTTCATTCTAGTTCTCACAAATTCTAAATCACCAACTTACAAGAATTTATATATAGATTTTACAGCTTCTTGACTCTTTGGTAAGGATGTAGACTAATTTGAAGGAATGAGTTTTATATGGTTCGTAAAGTATTTCCAAGAGAATAAATTCCCTTCGTCCACTGCTTGGCAATAGATCATTTGTCTATCTTCTTTTCATTTTTCTACTTTGCTATTAGTGATTCTTTCATCTTCCAAATAAACTACAAATAACGAGGGTCTGGGTGATCTAAAACTAAAAGAGATATAACATCAAAAGAATTTTTTAACTTGTGGATTCATGAGACGGCAATGAGCTGCTGTGCGACTCGAAAGACTGATGAAAAAAGAGAGAGGATGTTTATCCCAGAGTCATGAATTAAAAGAGTATTTCTATCAATGTTACAAGTATTCAGAAGATAATACAATAATATGGGGAGCTACATTAGCAAATTTATCACCTGTCTCAGTTACATGTCTCATGGCTGAGACAAAATACTGGACGCTTAAACTTTAAAAAGGAAAGGTTTATTTCAGCTCATAGTTTGTAGCAGTTTCAGTCCATAATTGGCTGGGTCCAAGGCAAGGTGGCATGGCAGAGTGACACTGTAGAGGAGCATTAGACGATGAGAAATCAGGCAAGTGTCAGTCAGTGAAGGAGCAAGCAGCAGCACCAAGCCTGTCCTCTTTCTGCCCCTTTATATTCCGTCCAGGCCAAAACGCTGTTGGTTGGTGCCACCGGTGCCCTACAGTTTAATAAGGTTTTTGCTGTCTGAGTAGAGCATAGTAACACCAAATATAAAGTATTACACGGAGAAAAGCTTTATGTAAAAATACGATGGTTCGTTTCTGGAGTTGCTATGAATGCTGAAGATTTCAACCAAAATTTCAAATTCAATAAATAAAGACCATCTTCACTAGTGTCTTCAATTTCTTTCTTTGTCAACTGGGTGACACATAGAGAAAACCAACTGAAAATAAATGATTGTGGGCTGGGGATTTAGTTCAGTGGCTTAAGCGCCTGCCTGGCAAGCGCGAGGTCGTGAGTTCGATCCCTGCTACCGAAAAAAAAAAAAAAAAGATAAAAAAAAGAAAATAAATGATTGTAAATAACTTGTGTTTTACTAGGCGTTGTGTGCCTAGGACTTGTGTTTGTGTGATATGTTGCACATTGTGTTCAATGTAATAAATTCTAGGGCTATTACTATGTTTGAAAATACTATGTAACCTCAGAAATTTGACTATCTGTAAGTACAGTCCACTGAGTGCAAAGATTTAAGTACTGTTTTTTCTTTTTCTTTCTTTCAGTTGCCCACCATCAACCCGAGTCAGAAAACATTAAACTGAAAGTTCTAGAAACAAGTAAATCATATGTTCTAAATAATTTTACAGTATATGGCTGTATTGTTTCATTTTATCATTAGTTATGCTTATTAATCTTTATTATTCCTAATTTTACATTAAACTTTATCACAAATATGTATGCACAGGAAGAAAATGTAGTATAGTGGTACCTCAGTCCATCAATGCTTTTGGTTGCAAATGATTTGGTTTGCAAACTGAAGCAGTTGACAAAATTTTGGTTTTGATCACAAACCCTGCATAGAGTCAGCAGCCACCTTGCCCACATGAACACGAAAGTGGCCATCTTTTTCAGAATCGTGGAATGGATTAAGTTTGTGAATTGAGGTATCACTTTATGGACAGAGTTGGTGAAATCTGTGGTTTTTAGGCATCCATTAGAAGAAGTCTTGGAAAATATTTCTTGTGGATAAGGATGGGGATTATTGTCTTAGCTAAACTTAGAGCAAGGCTTTTTGTAAATACCACATATAGGTTAAGAAAATTTGTACGAAATATTTTCATTAACTCTCTGTTAAGATTTTGGTGAGAACTTAACCAAAACAAAAGCCTTTATGTCCCCATTGAGATTTTCTCTGCTTTTTATCAGTTACCTAGTTCTAGATTGTTCCTTTAATTTCTGTGGCCCGTGATGAACAATAACACAACCTCATCTATGCTCAGACAACCATCTTTGGATAGCATAGCATTTTCACTTATTTTTGTAAATTCTTATTTTCTGGTGGTAATTTCGCAAAGTTTACTCTTTATAGAAAACATTTTTACTGAGTAAGTTATCAGCATTTTAGCTATTTTTATAGCAATTTTCTATTAGGCAGATCTTTATGGAGGCTTCTCTTCTTTCTATGACTGCTTTGGGTCACTTGCTTATGATTCAAAAGTTAT
This sequence comes from Dolichotis patagonum, assembly GCA_004027295.1. Classification (NCBI taxonomy): domain Eukaryota; kingdom Metazoa; phylum Chordata; class Mammalia; order Rodentia; family Caviidae; genus Dolichotis; species Dolichotis patagonum. Next base: position 12,801 of record PVJX010017098.1, on the reverse strand, counting down.
TTTACTTTGGGCTCTATTGTATTTTACTTTTCCCCAAAATGGTAGTGAATTTTTAGCAACATATCTGGTTTTCTTATGATTAAAAAATAATGCCTGAATGACCACGACTTGAAAAATTCATCCCAGAGTCAGAAATGATTGACTTTTGTTATTAGTCCTGTGCTTGCTTTGATTATGATCACTTTGGGAATAGGATATGAGTCTTCCTTTCTATCTCTGGCATCTAAGACAATGCTTAGAAAGTAAAAGTTGATTTCAGTAAGTCTAGTTGAATGCAAATCACTACTAAATATTTCTCTCATTTTATAAGCTTCATAGTTACCCAATATGAATCATATAGCTATGTAAAATAAGCTTTTAGTTCTTTCAGGGATGGTTCAATGACATGATTCATGCATATCTTTATGGACAATATATATACAAATAGTCTGCTCAACTTGTACACAAGCCATGAAAGTTATTATTTTTCTGCAGAATGACCTTTTTGGTAAAGTTTATATATATATATATATATATATATATATATATATATATATATATATATATTTACACTATAATTGAATTTTTTAAAAATGCAATTTATTCATTCATGGTTGCCTAATCACTAATAGACCAAATTTATACCAGGGGTATGATGATATTTTTAATTTGAATGGACTCTTAAATGAGGCATGGTTGGTAGGTTTGGTATTTACAGTCTGTGGTATTTCCAGAGAGACAAGCCTTGTTTACCAAGCCTTGTGTCTGCCAGTGTGGTTTCTTCAGATGAGATAAACATCTCTGTGGTTCAGCAGGAAGCACAGATCACACACAGTGTCTGAGCGGCTGCTATGAGATAATTACTGATTATGCTTTTAGTTTTTCAAGGTCAAGGAAAGGTCTGAGTAGGATCACACAGTGGATAAAAACCACAACCCTAGCAGAAAGGTCTTTCAATGCCTTTTCTTGCTTCCGCAGTGATGTACTACTGTATGCTTCAGGCTTGCTATGTCTCCTTAGCAGGTCATACATTTTCTTTTATGACCAACTGAGTAGAGTGAAGATCAATTTTTAAATCACATTGCCATATTGTCCATCTCCACCATCTGAAACAATGGATAATTGCTTGCTGTTTTTAAAAACATCTTTGAGTGACAAAGAAGGATAGAAAGGTAAGATAGAAAGGTAAGGTACACTTAATATCTCTGACACATTAGGTTAAAATTAAATTAAATCATACATGCAAAAACTCTACACTCTGGAGAAAAGAACCTATTTTATATTTGTAGTACAAGTAAAAAAAAGTGAAAAGCAACCAGGGATTTAGCTTAGTAGCATAAGCACCCACCTGGCAAGTGCAAGGTTGTGAGTTTGATCCTCAGTACCAAAAGAAAAAAAAAAAGTGAAAAGAAGAATAGAACAACAATATAGAACAACAATGGACACATTCACTGTAGAGGAACTACCAGGCTTTCTGTTTTAATCCAAACACTAAAATAAGTTGCCTAAAATTATTTGGGACATATAAAATAAGGACAGAATATAATGAGAAGGATGATATCTGTTATGAATGCTATTATTATTAAAAGTTTCCTAGTTTTTATACATCCATCTGTAAAGTTGCTATGATTTTTGGAGATGGTTTGCTTCTTAAAGGTTCATATGTTGAGGGCTTTGTTCTCAGTGTGGTGATACTGGGAGATGCGAGGTCCTCGAGATGCTAGGTCCTCAAGGTGCTGGACCTCCTGTAAGATATTTAGGTCACTGGGACATTGCTCTCAGAAGGCATTAAAGCTGGTCTTGTGGAGTGGGTTCTTGCGAGTGTCAGTTGTAAAAGAGCTGGTCTAGTATCTCAGACCTTCTGTCTCACCATGGAATCTTCTGGTTGTGTATGCGGCTATTTTCCTCTCTGCTCCTACGTGAGGTTGCAATGGCAGAGTGAGCAATGTAGGCCAATCAAATAAGGCACTTCACCTGGTGAGCTAAATAAATGTGTTTTCCAACAAAGTTTTCGGTCTCAAGGATTTTTTTTTAATACAAATATGAACTAGACTGATATCATAGTGTATTTGGTGGAACAACTGGGTGAAGAAAACATGGAACTTTACTATTTTCGTAACTTCAAGTGAATCTTCAATGTTTTCAAAACAAAAAGTTAAAAAATCAGAGCCACATTTGTGGACATCAGAAGATAAAATATGATGTCAATCATGACATGAATTTTTCTTATCAAAGTTAAGCATTTTGTGTTCTGAAAAGTTTTTAGTTTCTACATTTTTCCATAGAAACAGTTCTTTTAAAGTAGTTGAAGAACTATCGGATATTTAGTATGAATTGGTCATGATGAGGAGTAAATAAGTTAAAATCATATTCTTATTAACAGCTATTAAAAGTCTGTGGAACAAGAGTCTGTTTTCAATAAACTTGCAAAAGCAAGTATATGATTTTTACAATCCCTGTAACAATAAGGAAAATAATGTATAAATTCAAACTTACAGCTACCATAATGAGAAGGACTATAGAATTCAGAACCTAGTGTGGAAGAATGTGATTCACTAAATTTTGGATCAGTATTTTTTTATAAAATGATTCAGATGAGCCTACTTAGAAACACTATGTTTAATCTACCTTCAATTTTTTATTTTGAAAACAAGAATAAAACAATGATAGAGAATTTCAAAACAAAATAATAGATTAACACTGTTACAATATGCAATATATTAACTAGTGGTTCACTACTTTCAGTTTTTTGCAACCATAGTGTCTAAGCTATCAAACAGAAAAAAATAATTATTATATATTAAATTTATAGAGATAGAAGAAATATGACAGTATGAACCTAAAGAGAGTAAAATAAATGACTTTATAAAGTAATAAGATATCATAAATTTAAATACAAAAATAGTGTGATTAATGATTAAAACAAAGAACTTGTTCTTAAAATAAACAGTTAATTGACTATGACACTGGAAAAAAAGCTGCCGTTGTAAATCTAGACATGTGATTACAAAGTTTGCTTGGAGATATCTGCAAAATTCTAAAAGGCAATGATGAGAATGTTCTCAGTCACATAAAAATATGTAATGAAATATTACAGTAGTTTAAAGACTTATGGAATTAAAAACATTTCAGCTGAACAAAACAGCGAAGAGAATGCCACTTTTTAAAGAAAGTAGCTGATGTATTATAAATAGACTTTTAAATCTGTGTCAAAAATGGTTTACTAAATATATGCATATGTACTAAATAAAGATAAACTAAGTAAATATATATTTACTAATATTCATTTATCCATATATCTATAGATGGGTGAAAGATAGCTAGGTATTTTCCCCGTGGGGAAACTGGTAAGCCATATATCTCATCTCTACCTCAGTTTGTAATCCAAATACATCCCATATAATGCCACAATTTAAATGTAAAATAATAAAATCATAAATGTAGTAGAAAACGAGGAAGCTTACTATTCTTGGATTGAAATATTTGATGCAATTAAAAAAAAGCAAAATTGTGAAATGCAAATATTTCTATGTACCAAATTATTAAAAAACAAAATCAAAAGGCAAAAATCAAAGTAGGGAGATTATTATTCATGCATTTCACAAGACATGATTTTAATGTAGGAGAAACAGCAAAGCTTTTCATGGCCTGATCCACAGCTTCGTTGGCAATGTCAATTTTCAACACACTTGCCCTTGTCTTTTCCTCTCATCTCATTGCTCCTTGTTGTCCTTAAGCCTTCCAAATATCCTCCCACCTCATGGCACGTGGTACATACATAAAGTATGCACCACACATCTCTTAGTTCTGCAAACTCGGGTCCACTTCAAGACGGTATGGAAACTGGTTAGCCATATTCCTCATCTATACCTCACTCTCTAAACCAAATACATCCCACATAATGCCAAAATAGCGGATCACGGTGACCACATTAGTACCCTTATCACTGTTCATTTCTTTTTGTATTCATTGTTTTTACAGCATTATTAATAACAGGAATTAACATTTACTGTCAGTATTTCCAACTAGTTTAAAAGTTCTTATGAATAGCAACCACACGCTTTTATTTATCATAGTGGAAAATAACATTTTAATGACAGACAGTTTTGTAAGATGTGGGAAAACATAAAATTTCTTTAGGGACTTTGTGTAAAGTGTACTATCTAAATTTATTCTTCTACTTTTACCTGAGATTTGCAAACTAATATTTCACCAACAGTATACCCACTTGTGTATAAATATTGGTGGATTTTAGTACTGTTATAATACTGTGTTAATAATAACACAAAGTAAAAATCAGAATGTCCATTTTGGACCAACTGAACATATTGCATATCAAATAACAAATATGTTATTTGATATGCAATCATATAAATATATAAATATAAATAGCATATCAAACACTATTTATGAAGAATAGGTTCATAATTCTGCAGAGAAACCAATATGAAACAAAAAGTGCAAATTAGTAACCTAATATATGTAATTTGCTCTCATTTGTGTAATTCACAGAGGCAAATCTTGAAGCTGCTACTTTCTGTGTTGGAGTACATAGAGCAGGACGTGTAAGATGAGAATTAGACTAATTTCAATACAGTTTGTGCTACTTTAATTTATCATTTATCAGTGTCGCTGAAACAACTTGAGCAACCACACTGAAAAAGAGAGATGGAGAGAAGGTGGGGTAAATGTTCGTCTTAGATAGCAATTAGGCTGATGAACAGGCAGACGTTTGACTATGAAGAACGTCATGAGTGAATGAAGAGATATGTGTCAGTATAGAGTAATACGGAACCACTGTGAGGTTGGCAGCTTTTGGGGAAACCATTTTAGTTTGAAACCAATTTTACCTAACTTTCCTCAGGCCCCAAAAAAGACTGTCTAAAACGGTTGACAGTACAATTTAAAAATTTTTTAAACAAACAATTTACTAAAATTTGTAGTATATTAAACTCATGTGTTGATATCATATGTACATTGGCAAGCAGATTGTCTAAGTACAATTTTAAATCTAGATACATAAAACATAAATTATATCTCTAAATTACAGGTACATTCAAAAATTAAGTGCACGGGCAGGGGATATAACTCAGTGGCTTATGCACCTGCCTGGCAAGCGTGAGGTTGTGAGTTTGATCTCCTGTACAAAAAATAAATAAATAAATAAAAAATAAAAGAAATGCTTTATATAACCATTTCAACTAGGAACTATTTCTGTCAACACTTTCTTTCTGGAGCGTCTATGTACATTTATTCAATATATTCATTTTTGTGTTTAGTTTAATACTTTAAGCATTTTATTTAAATTAGATTCTAATGAGGACTTCTTGGATTAAGGTGAAATCTTCCATTTTCCTCATTTAATCTTCAAATATTGTAAATATAAATGGGAAAATGTATGCTATCAGAATAGATTTTAAAGTTCAAAAAATTTTAAGTGTTTCATGACAGTTGATAGGGACAATTCTAACATGTTGCTTTGGGAAATCCTAATTGTTTCCTTTAACAGAATTTTTTAAAATAGTAAAGCTTTAAAGGAAAAGAGTAGATTTTCATTTTGAAGTAATTTATTCTGGTAGTATGTTTTATTATGCCATATGCATTTATCAACTATTGAGTTAAGATGGTGCTAGGAGGTATTTCTTCCATAATATTACTACTCCATCAAAGACATTTTAAAATTTCTTTGATGCTCATAGACTTTCCATTTCTACTTGTTATCCTCCTGAATTTACACTTTGAATTATTAAAATAGCCTTTTAATGGTAGCCCTGCTTCTGATCATCTGTGTTTGCTAATACTTGATTTCATTCTCGTGTCAAATCATCTTAAATGATTACCCACTGTTCAAAGGATAGACTCAAATTATTTGTCTGTTACCAAAAACCATTATGATTATGAGCGTTGTAATATCACCAGATTGTCCTATGCACAGATAATTAGGAGAAAATGGTCCCAATTTGTGGCATCTAAGACCCGGAACAGAATTATTCTTTGGCAGTGGGCCAAAACTAAAGGAAGGAGTTGGATTAGAAGCAGTATACAAGAGATTCAGACCAAAATGCCAAACCTGATTCTCTCCCTGTCAATGAAAACTCAACAAACACCAAGACAGGGATTGAAATGGAGGAATGGAGGGAACAGAAGAACAATTCACACAAATTGTTTATCTGTAAGCAGCAGTAACAAAGGAAGAAGCTTTTAATACATTAATGATATTGTTTCCATATACAAAAAATCAAAATGGGAAACAGAGCTCTTAGCAGATAGCTAGAGGAAAAATCCTTTTAGAAATATAATCTATATGTGAATAGAAAGTTGAGTTTTATATTTTTGTTTTTGTAGTTATGTTTAGCAAAATAACTACTATTCATATGACATTTAGTTAGTGTGGGCTAGGTTCTTTGCATGTATTATTTTATTTTAATCATCCAAATAATCTTATGAGTTAAGCAGTGTTATTACCATCAGCTTATGGTCTCAGAACAGAAATCATAAGCAACGTACCCAGGATGACAACATCAGTACATGATGGTATTTTTTATAGACAGCTCTCACTGACATCGTAATCTGTGATCTGGGCTAAATGTTTTCTTCTGCTAATTACTGGTACATATCACCAGTACAACACAACTCTAAGCATACTGATAGAAACAAATAAGCCATCAGAAAAAAATGGAAACTGCTTCTCTGGAGTGGTACAGTTGCTTTTGAGGATAAGAATAGAGACTAGATACGTGTGTTTGAAAGAATGACTAACCCTGACCAATCGCAGTTTGTTCTCTGAACTCTTCCTTGTCCTGGGTCCAGTTTGCTCTCTTAACTGGACAGTGTCTTTCAGAGTGTGCTGTTTGGCTGGATGGGTTACTCACATTTCTGAGGATATTGTTTTGTTTTGTTTTACTTTTTGATTGGTTTACTTAATTTTTATCTACTTAATAATTGAATAATTTATTTTTGTTATTTGAGCCATTTTAGTTATCTTATAAAGTAATATATTCTAGATAATGAGTAATGAAAATGTTTTCAAAGAAACATTACTTCACTCATTCAGCAAAGAACATGAAACATCAAGTTTTCTTCTAATTCATGACAAAAACCTTAAAATAGAAAGGTAGTTTAGCCATCTTTATTTCACTTGCTCTTACTTAGTACTCCTGTAAGAAAGGAGATGCTTTCTATCTTTAGGTTTTAGGTCTTTGTGTTTTAAATTGTTTTCAAAGTATACCTAATAGATTGGAAAACATTTTAGCTATGATTTATACTTTTACAATTATAATTTATTAAAACTGCAACCTAATCATTTCATTATACTGAATTATTTCATTATTCTGAATTATTTTATTTTAGTCTGCTGAGCATTAATGTTGCTTTTGACAGCATTGGTTTTTTATAACTGTGTAAAGTTTCTTTGTTTTGCTACACAAAATTGTGCTTTTATTGATGGTCTGATGTAGAATCCTGCAATAGAAGATCATTACAATAAAATGAGGCTTTGTTAATCAACATGCATGTTTTGGTCTCTCTAGTAATTTGGTTATCTCACTTTCTGGTTTCATGTAGTTTTATGGATAAAGAGTTGGGTAAGCCTTAGAGCTCCTCACCTATTACACATTCGCAAAGTGGCAATATCAGCAAGGTACATTCTAAGGACTCCTTTTATAGATGGAAAATTTAATATAAGAATAACTAAATTAATCAGTAAGTTCTGATTTGTAAAATAAAAATTCAAATGAAAAAAGACTTCTAAAGGGAAAGTACATGCATAGAAAAAAGAAAAGCTGTATAGAATTCCACATCATAATGAAAAGTTTAAAACCATTGTGACATCAAAAACCATTATCATGTTTAGGAGAATAACAGATTTCATCTTCAACAATAACAAAAATGGGCTGGTCTTTTAAGGCAGGCAAATTCCCACTATACTATTACCAGACAGTCAAATATTTGCAGATTTGGTGATCAATCAGAATCAGATTTGAAAATAGCTATAAAGATCTGGGAGAGTGACAAAATTTTGGGAAACATCAAAATCAAGGTGATTAAAAGATAGCTGGAGAAGACAGCTAAGGAGAAAAAAAAATCAGATTTTTATTTTACCAAGAACCCAACTGGAATGTGCAAAGGCATCTATACAGTGATACTAAATCCATGTGTGATTTTCCAAAGCAGTGTTCTAGTATGGGAAAATAAAGTCAGAAGAATAAAGAAGTATAAGAACTGGTGTTGTTGAATGTAATCTGACAAATAATGGGACATTAGGATGAAAAGGAAGATACAGAGAGGAACTGGAATGACAAGTGCGGGTAAAAAGCAGAAGTACGGCAGTGAAATATGATAAAAATGTGCAATCAAAATGAAATCTCTGAAAAATCCTCAATGACTGCAGTGAAAAAGTTGCACATACTCTGTCTACATCTCTAATCCTAGCACTTGGGAGGCTGAGGAAGGTGGAACCTTTTGGGTTTGAGACCAGCCTAAGTTAAGTAGTGAGTTCAAGGCCACCTTGGACTACACAGCAGGGCCTTGCCTTAAAAGCAAAAGTAAACGTAAGCAAGAAAACGAAAACAAAGAAAGAGACAAGAAAAAAAGTATCAGAATCTGTTGGTTTCAGAACTCTAGATACTAACCCAAATCACCTGGTAACTCAGACAACAACTGTTCAATAAAAACGTCTGGGATGCAGTAAGAGATGCCAGCTTTTGAGACAGATTTTCTTTCACTATTCCCAGCACTTCCTTTCCTGCTCCACAGTTGTCTTACAAGAATACTAGCGTTTATTTGCAATGAAAACCAGGAACAGGGCAGCCACTGCAGAGGACCAAAGAAGGCTAGAACACTTCAATGACATTACTGAAGAGCTGTCACCATCTGATTTGTCTGTGATTTTCCTGAAGCTGCTCTTGCAGAGCTATTCAAACTGACATGATTTAGATCACCACAAATGAACAGTCTTTCTCTTCTAAGGCAGAAGTACATTGTCATAAACAACTACAAGTGATTGTTTAACTTCGTAGTTTCTTGAGAGAGTTGAGGTAGAAGATATAGTTCTGACAAATAACAGTATACACAAAAGCATGATAGGAAAAGCTAGAAATAAGATGCCCAAACAGGTTTGAAACATTACTGGGAATTTAGAAGACCACATAAATGCATAAAGTGCATAGGACTGGAAGTGTTCCCTTTATCTTGGCAAAGGCAAAAACAAGTCCACATTGTCATCTCTGGTTGAACTTGTGGCTGTGAAAACAAAAGTGACTTGACAAAACCCAGCTGAGTGTTGAAGATATGACCCAAAATATACATAGAGCCCTTTAGCATAGATTGATGTATTTTTACCAAAAACCAATTGCAATATGTACAATTAGGTTCTATTTCTGGACTGTATCATATACTGTTATGTATGAATATATAAATATGACTTAATTCTTAGCATTTTCACTATTTGAACATAACCTCTACACCAAGGATTAGGTAGTCATCTCAAAAAACTTAGAATACCATAGGCTGAAAGGGGAATAATGTTTATCCATGTTCCTGTCTCTGAGTGATGGCTTTTATAATGATCTCTTCTAATGTATAAGTCTACACATATAGATCACCATGGATCAGTTCTATTGATCAGATTAATTGTTATGTTATCAAACAGCCCTCAGATTGAAATGCTAAAAGCCAGAAAGGCTGATTTCTGCGTTGTATTTCATCTCTATCTCAGGTTGTTAGGGAGAATCTGCTCACCACAGTCACTGAAGATTTAGTCTAAGGAGGAAGCCATCACTTGGAATATCGCTGGTTGTACTAAATGTAAAGGAAGTTCTGGGCAATTTAACACTATTACATATCATTTTACTCAACTCATGAGCTAAAATCAGGGGACTGGGTAGTTCAGTCATCCATGTTTCCCACATTAATGAGAATCAAGTATTTGTGAAGATAATTAATAAACGTACCTAGCAGATGCCTGATGTGTGGGCCATAGGGACAGAGATGAGTACAGGAGAAGGAAATAGATGTTATGATTAAGTGCAGTGACATTTAGTTCTGCATTAAGGTGTTATTTTCTTTTAAATGCCCAATCCTATCTAGCTATTCACACATAGACCACAGAGGCTCAGTATTCTTACCAAATTATTTCTTTTTTTTAGAAGAAAACATCAGTTCCAAACTAACCTAGTATTTATTTGTGTCTTTAGATCAACCAAAGTTCTTAGATGTATTGTCAGTCAGCAGTTATTATTAGTTCCTCTTTGGTTTATCTTGCAGGTAGTATATTTAGAAACTTCATTTGTCTAACAGGCCAAATAGTGACTGCCAGAAGTCAAATTTTCTTTGAATAAAAAAATCTAAACATAGGGAGGGGAGGAAGTAGCTTCATTAGACTGAGATAAAAAACAAAATTAAAATGCTGTTATGTATGTATTATTTTTCCTCTGGATTGATACACAGACCCCTATGAGCATGTGTTTCAGACAACTCTTGTTTTATTTCATTTTGTTTCAATTGTATAAAAACTTTAGAAAAGAGAAAGAATTTCCTGCCTGGCTAGGATTGTAAATGTGCATAGGGCCAGGACCCAATTACTAACATACTTTGGGAACACGTAACAATGGGTTGCTCACTATCTCAGAAGCACACATGTGTTACTGTATCTCAAACACTACCCTCAGTAACAAAGACAAATTTTCCAAGCATCCTTTATGAAACAGCTATTGCAGGCAAAATTGGCCCCATTTAATTAACTTTTTACTTCCAACCCTCAGGCAGAGACAGGAGAAAATAATGAAAAATCATCACAAAAGAGTTGGTGACCACCTACTGATTTTTTTTGTAATATTTCTAAATGTTTTATTTCTATGCAAAAGCACTTTTCCCTTAGCATTTTGGTTATCAAAGAAATTCCATTCTATTAAGATAAAGGAAAATAGTAGAAACGTATTATATTGTTTGCTTTTTCATTGAATTGCATATTTATATTTATTTTATGTACTCTATAACTCTAACTCTATTTGGTTCATTTGTATTTATTTTCTTTTTTTTTTAACACACTAAATTTGCTCCACCCCCTCGATTTCAATATATTGATCTTTCTTCTCCAAAGAGCAACACTGTATTAATGTAAGACAGCCGAGTAGAAAAAGCTGATGTCTCTAGCTTTATATCAGAATGCACTTGCATTCAATTTATTTATATTTGCTCATTTTTCATATTACTCAGTAGAATTTGAACAGAATGCTGCCATTTAATGAGCTGAATACAGTGATTTTATAAACACTTTTATTAGAATAACACATAGTGCTAAGAATGCATGACGGTATTGGTAGTATATCAATACTTACCATTCCTAACACATTGTAAAATTATATTAATATGTTAATAGTGGCAAATAACAGCAACAAAATTCTCTTTTGTAGATGGTCCTTCTCTCATTGCTATAGAAATTCTGATGAACAATACAAGAGAAGTTAATCAGCACTTCAAAGAAATGAAAGCAGTGAACTCTCTGTTGCTTCCATTCCTTATTTTGAATTTATGGTGTTATTAAAATAAAAAAATTTGCAATAGTATTTTCAAAAATCTCAATAAATAAATTCTCCTCTTAGATTATGATTTATGATGGTACCTACCCCTGATATCAAAAGATCCCCAAACTAAAAAAAAAAAAAAATCCTGACTTTTTTCTGTAATCAAAAGACAAAACTGATGTCAAAATAAACTAACTTTTGAGTGTAAGAAACTTGTCGGGCAGCTGGGGATTTAGCTCAGCAGTATAAGCCCCTGCCTGGCAAGCACAAGTTCAGGAGTTTGATCCCTCGTTAAAAAAATAAAATAAAATATAAAATAAAATAAAATAATAAAATAAAACTTGTCATGACTGTCCTGTTATATGTGCAAAACTTAGAGGAAGAAGCAAATTGTTTTACATAGTATAAATTGAGGAAAGAAAAGTGAAAATATGACAAAAGTAGCCATACAGAAACATCAAAAGATTTATTTAAGGCTAATGCTGTCACCTGCAGAAAATGAATATAATTCTGAAAATTAAGGAGACACAAAGTTGTATCAGTAGTACTGGAGAAAATCCTGCATATGAGTATGATACTACTCATTGTAGACACTATTGCAATTGTGATATTTAATCATATTAAAGAACATATGTTCTTAGTTTCTGAGAATGATCATGCTATTTTATATATTCATGAATTTTTATGATATATATATCTAGCTATGTTCTTTTCTCATTTTCCTCATAGGGAACTTATATTTAACCTTCAAAACTAGTTCAAATATTAATCTTTCACAAGTTCCCTGAGCCCAGTGAAAATTGATCTCTTCTGCTTGTGCTATCATTGAAGAACACTTAACTATTTACAAGCCTTGCTTGTGTAACGGTGAACTTCTACTTAAAACCAAAAGAAGTTTTTCTATGTTCTTTACATAGATTGCTATTAACAGCAAGAGTCTTCTTTCACTGCTTTTGATTTTAAGATGCTAGATGATTTTAAGATTTCCAGGTTCTTCACACTGTGTTTGCAGGAAGACACATATCCAGGTCATTTAGTACACTTTGGAATAAGAGCATTAGTGAAGTGGCATACACAAAGTTTACATAACATTAATGAAAGGTGGTGGCAAAGAGAAAAAAAAATGAACAATTGCAAATGCTCCATGCTATATGGGATAAATTTGTAACAGTAAATTATGGAGACAGTAGGACTTTGTTAAAGTTTTGCATAGTAAAGAAAAAGTATTATGGTTTTGCAAAACCTGACAGAAATACTATTTGAGCCATTACTAGGTCTTCTTTCTGTCCTAATTCTGAGA
>PVJX010017097.1:0-38561 GCA_004027295.1 Dolichotis patagonum | reverse complement strand
GTGTGTGTGTGTGTGTGTGTCCCACTTAGCAAGTGGGAGCCAGTGAACCAGACATCTTGTGAAAGACTGGCTATGTTGTTTTCTATGAACTCTCCATATACAAAGATATGGACAACCATTTGGAAGAAAACAAGAGACGATATGACAGATAGTGAAGATTTCTGGTTATCCTGCTTTGAGATTTATGCTTTCTTATGTCTCATTTTGTTCTGTTTTGTTGTGTTAAATTTTACCCCATTTAACAAAAAAATTTAAAAAATGATTTTTTATTTTTTTATTCTGCTCCTCTCTGCTCTTCAGGAAAAAAAAACTCACAGGGATCATCACAGAAAACAAAATAAAATGTTGTGAAATACAAAAGGAGAAGATGAAGAAGCAAACTGAAATCTCAGACCTCTAGCCCACCCAGAACAAGTCCAGGAGACATCAACATAGAATAAAATGGAAGAGACACACTTGAAATTTCTGAAATGAGAGCAACCAAAGTAAAGAAGCAAGTCCATGAGGCTATCAGAATAGAAATAACCTCTCAGGTAAAAAAAGAAATGTCAATATTTATAAAGGAAATGCTCAGCAAATCTAGAGCAGAGATAGATAAGAAAATAGATGATGATATGAAGAGGATGAAAATTGTGAGTTATCAATACAGGAAAGAAAGAGTGCATAAAATAGATTCAAACAAATATTTAGGAAATCAAAAATCCCATTGAAAGTTGGCAGAACTGCTTGAATTAAACTGAAGACAGACTTTTAGATCTGTAAGACAAGACTGAGTCTAGTGATCATGAAATGAAAGGTCTCTTGAAAATAACAAAAGCCTAGGAAACAACAATTCAACAACTATAAAACAATGCAAAGAAAAATAATATAAGAATAATTTGTGTCAATGAAAAAGCAGCAGCCAACACAAATGACATAAAAAACTATTTATAGAAGTAAGAACAGAAAATTTCTCAAGCATGAGAAAAGAACTTGATATGAAGATATGTAAGGCATATAGAAACCCAATTAGCCATAACCAAAATAAATCTACACCCACAATATAATAATCAAGAGCTCAGAAATTCAGCACAAGAACAGAATATTAAAAGCTGTTAGAGAGAAGAAACAGATCACTACAAAGGAAAGCCCATCACAACCATGGCAGATTTTCAATCTTCAAGGCAAGAAGATCTTGGTGTGAAGTATTTCAAGTCTTGAAAGAAAACAACTTCTAGCTCTGAACAATTCTCTTTCAAAATTAATGGAGAAATAAGATACATCCATGACAAACAACAACTGTAGACACTCATAACCACCAAACAAATACTAGAAAAGATACTGAAAGATATTGTAGACAAAGACAAAAATGACCACAGTTCCAAGTAAAACAAACCACCAAGCAAGTACAAAGAAACCACCAAGCAAGGCAAGCAATTAAACAAAGGGGAAAAGCAGGGAACCAACAGCAGGAAAATAACATGACAGAGACAACCCAATATATATCAGTTATTACATCAATGTAAATGGTCTCAATTCACCAATCAAAAGAAACAGATTGGCAGAATGCGTCAAGAAACAAGATCCAATAGTAACATATTTAACTCAAAATAAATTCATAAGACTAAAAGTCAAAGATGGCAAACAACACTTCATGCAACAGAAACCCAGAAAAGTAGCTATTCTGTTTGCAGACAGTGTGAACTTCAAACCAAGAAAGATCAAAAATGATAAAGAAGATCACTATATATTTATTAAGAGAAAAATTGAAGAGGAAGAAATAACAACCATAAATATATTTGCACCAGCTAAAGGGGCACCCAGGTATGTAAGACAAATATCAATAGACATGTAAAAACATATAAGCAGCAACACATTTGTTACAGGGGAGCTCAATACCCCATTGTCACAAAGAGACAGGTGAATTAAATAAAAAATCAGCAAAGAGATAATAGAATTGAACCAAACCCATGAACAAATAAACTTAGTAGATGTTTAAAGAGTGTTCCACCAGTAACATCAGAATACACATTCTACTTAGCTGCAAATGGTACATTCTCTAAAATATACCATGTACTAGCTCATAAAACATGTTTAAGTAAATGCAAAGGAATTGAAATTATCCCATGTAGGGGGCTGGGGATTTAGCTCAGCGGCATAAGCGCCTGCCTTGCAAGCAGGCAGTCGTGAGTTTGATCCCTGGTACCGATAAAAAAAAAAAATTAAAAAAAAAAAAGAAATTATCCGATGTATACTATCTGACCATATTGCAATAAAATTGGAAATTAATGGCAAAAGAAACCACAAAACACATGGAAACACACAAAACACGTGGAAATTAAATAACACCCTCCTGAACAACCAATGGGTCACAAAGTTAAAGAAGGAATTAAAGAATATTTATAATAAAATGAAAATGCAAACACAATTTACAGAAACTTGTGGAATGCCATGAAAGCAGTCCTAAGAGAGAAATATATAGCAATGAATTCTTACATCAGGAAAACAGAACAAGCAAAAAACAAAACAAAACTAATGCTACTCCTGAAACTTCTAGAAAAAGAAGAGCAAGTCAAGCCCAAAGCCCATAAAAGGGAGGAAATCATAAAGATCAGAGCAGAAAGTAACACAAATGAAACTGAGAAAACAACACAAAGAATTAATGAGTCAAAGAGTTGGTTCTTTGAAAGTATAAACACAATTGATAAGCTCATAGCCAAACTTATCAATAAAAGGAAAGAAAAAACTCAAATTCATGCAATAAGAAATGAAAAGTGTGAAATTACTACAGACCCTATGGAAATTCAGGTCATCAATACCTACTTTGAAAATCTTTACTTTTATAAAATAGAAAACACAGAAGAAATGAATAGATTTCTATAAACATGAATTTCCAAAGCTGAATCAAGAAGATATAACAATACTGAATGTCATGGTTTATGTCGGTAGCCCCCAGGCATCATGTATTTGCATTGTGCATTTGTGATTGGTTCATTGCCTAGTGCTTGGATTGGTGGTGTCAGTGCTACACCCTCCCAGGGGGTGGAGCCAGGATATGATGTAATGGCAGGAAGAAGGTGTTTCTCTCTTGCCAGTTTTGGCTTGCTGTTTGCAGCTGCCATGAACTGCAGCCCCGCCATGCCACCCTGCCTTGGAGCCAACTGAGTATGGACTGAAACCTCCAAAAACTGTAAGAAAAAAAACTTTCCTTTCCCAACTTTGGGTATCAGGTATTTTTTCTCAGTGACAAATAAAAAGTAACTAAAACACTGAATAACTCAATGTCAGTTAACAAAATTGAAAATGTAATTAAAAATTTACCAACAAAGAAAAGCCCAGGTCTGATGGATTCATGGCTGAATTCTATAAGAAATTTAGAGAAGATTTAATGCCAATATGCCTCCAACTCTTTAGCAAAATTGAAAGAGAAGGAATTTTCCTCAACTCATTCCTGGAGCTAAATATTACTTTGATAAAAAACCAAAGAAAGACCCAACCAAAAAGGAGAGTTACAGGCCAGACTTCCTGATGAATATGGATGCAAAAGTCCTCAATAACAAACTAGCAAGCAGAATGCAGCAAATCATCAAGATTTTACACCATGACCAAGTGGATTCATCTTGGGAATTCAGGGATGTTTCAATATATGTAAATCAATAAATGTAACATACCATACCAACAGAGCCAATGACAAGAGTCACAGGATCATCTCAATAGATGGAGAAAAGCTTTTGATAAAGTCCAACACTCATTTGTGATAAAAACCCTACAGAAAATAAGAATAGATGGTCTTTACCTCAAGCTGATAAAAGCCATCTGTGACAAACCAAGAGCCAACACCATACTAAGTGGACAAAAATTGAAAGCTTTCAATCTAAAATCATATTAAAACAGAAACACTAAATCTACTGGAAGATAAAGTAGGCAGAAATCTTGAAGACATAGGGTTAGGCAGAGAATTCATGAACAAAATCCAAAATACATAGGAAGTGCTTCACAGATTCATTAACTGGGATCTCATCTTATTAAACAGTTTTTGCACCTCAAAAGAAATCACCAACAGAGTAGTAAAAATTTAGTAACCTGTCCGTCAGACAAAGAACTTCTATCTAAAACATATCAAGAATTCAAAAAACTCAGATCCCTGAAATTCAAAGATCCAACCCAAAAATGGGTATCTGATATGAATATGCGCTTCTCAAATAAAGAAATGCAAATGGCAAATAAATATATGAAAAAATGTTCAACATCATTGGTCATTTTAGAAATGCAAATTAAAACAACACTGAGATTCTTTCTCACTCCAGAAAGAATGGCTATCATCACAAAATCAACCAATAACAAATGTTGGCATGGCTGTGAGGAAAAAGAAGTCCTTTTCCACTGTTGGTAGGATTCTAGCCTGGTACAAACATTGTGGAAATTCCTAAAAAAACCTAAGATTAGCAGTCCCATTTGACCCATATATTCCCTTCCTGGATATTTTCTCAGATGAATTAAAAACATCATACCACAGTAATATATGTGCACCCATGTTTATAGCAGCATAATTGGTAATAACTAAATCTTAGAAACAATCCAAATGCCCATCAATTGAGGAATAGAATAAAAAGATGAGGCATTTTTGTATAATGGAACACTACTCAACTATAAAGAAGGATAAACTCAAGGCTCTTACAGGTAAATGGATGCAAGTCCATACTTGCAAGTGAAATAAATCAGACCCTCATGTGTAAATATCATATTGTCTCCCTAGTATAAGAAATTGTAAAAGTAAACAAGACCCAAAATCTGCAATAGATATTGTGAAAGAGAAAGAAACAGCTCAAGGATAAAGAACAACTGGGATGGGTGAAAGGATAAAAGAAGTCAGGGAAAAGGGAAAAGATATATTGTATATGAAAGATAACTAAGGTAATTATACTACTGATTTCTCTTAGTTCATTGAAGAGAGTGGTATATGCTTGTATTGTTTGATCAATTATGCGTGTGTATATCTTATAATCTAAGCAACTACTGTGGAAGGTGCTAAGAGGTTTTGGAAGAGGTCACTGTGCCTGCCCTCTGCTCTTCCTTTTTGCACCCTGGGCCGTGCATTGCAGCTGCATTAATGATCAGGAAACAGAAAGCAGAAAGCTGGAAGTAGAGTCTCTACTGATGTCATGGAACCAGTGTTTTAGACATGAATTGCTTGCTTTTGAGCTTCTTTACTGTAAAAGATGAAATAAACAAGCACACAAGCACCTATACTGTGTAAGTCCTGATATAAAGGTTTTCTGCATATGCATCTGGTCTTACTCTTGAAATTCCATTGTTGGCACCTTTGTTTTGTGAGCTGGTTGCCCCATACATAGTTCTTGTTTGTTGTTTGTATGATCTCGGGGAGAGCTGAGACTTACCTTCTGCTTTTATTGTCTCTGTTCCCACTTCCTCATAGTCACTAGCTCTCTGTGCTGGAATTATCCAGCCTTTCTTTCAAGTTGCCTGAAAAATAAAAGGTGGGTTCAGTAGCCACTTGTAATATCAGCCAGATGGGTTTTCAAACCCTTCACTAAACGCACCGTGCCTGGTGAACCCTGGAAGATGGTTTCATGGCTCTTTAATTTGGACTCGAGGGAACCACACAGCTGGGAATTAATTACCCCTGACACTTTCTTCCTCAAAGACAGTAGTTTTAATTATATACCCTTAAATCTCCAGTTTTCAGGTAACAATGATATTCTGAATGGTAAATGCATAACTTATAAGGGAAAAACTAGGGAATGCTGTAGAAAAATTGTATGCAAAACAGTATATATTTGGGGTTGAGTGAGGTCAGTCCCCAGCACCACCAATATATGTATATATATATTGATGTTTTGCACTACTGTAATAGAAAATATATATATTGGTGTTTTGCTCTACTGCAATAGAATATATATATATAGGCGTTTTGCACTACTGTAATAGAAAAAAAAATATATATATATGGTGAAGATTTCAAGGCATAGGATTTGAAATCTAATAAGCTTTTCCAATAAATAATGTTAGTGCTCATCAGCAAGAGGAATTAGATTAAGCTGCTCTCATCATTCAGTGCCACCAAAATGAGTGTATGTCTGGTCTAGAATATGTGTATAACCCTAACCTAGCAGAAAGAAGTACAAAGAATCCACAAACAGTGACTAAAATAGCAGAAAAGGAGGTCTGGATGGGCAGGTAAAGCAACTAACATAGCTATGGGAGTCAAAGACAACTAGGTTCAAATCTCTCTCTGCCTCTGTCTCTCTTCCGTCTCTCTCTGTCTCTCTCTCTCTTAGTTTGTTTTACACTACTGTAATAGAAAACTACAGGCTGGGTAATTTTATTTCTTCCAGTTCTGAAAGTTTGGAGGTCCACTAGCAAGGCAGCAGCATCTGAGAGAGTTTACATGCAGTGAAATCCCATGGAGGTGGAAGGGAAAGAGTTGAGAGAGCAAGGAAGCAAGACAGGGTGGCACTTACCTGTGTCACAAATCCACTCTGTGACAGTGGAATTAACTCATTCCTGAAGGAAGAGCCCGTGTGACCTAGTCATCTCTTACCCGGTTCCAACTCCCAACCTTTGTCTTGGGGATTAAATTTTGGGAGACGCATGCAAACCATGGCAGCCTCTTTTGCCATCTGCTATGAGGCGAAAACAGCACCTATCTGGCAAGGTTATTACGAGGATTAAGGAAGAAACCACACGTAAAAGCGCCTGGCATAGAGAACGTGGAATAGAGACAGGACAGACAAGAGCAGTGTGACTATTAAGGACCTGGTCATTTTGATCTGAATCTGACCTCCTTTTCTTGCTTTTCCTGTGACCTTGGACAAATCAATAACTCTTGCTAAGTCTCAATTTCCTCCTGTACAGAATAGTGATAATAATGTGTTTTACCGATTAGGTGGTGGTGAAAATCGTATGTCATAGTGTAAAAATTCCCCTTCGCTCTTGACCCTTTTTCTTCCATATAAGTCCTCAATTTCTGAACCCTCCTGTGGGAGGTTAAGAGGTGAAAGTTGACTGAATGTCTGTTACTCTATGCAGTGCTGAGCTTCCAGAACGTGCTTCTAGTTTTGTTCCTGGGTGATTCCCTGCACGCCTCCTACCACAGCAGTTGTTGCTGAGCTTTCCTCACCTCAGTCTTAACCTCGTTCCCTTCCCTCCACAGAAGTTCTCACAGGGGCCTCCAAGGAAGACTGGTGCATCCTTTCCTTGTCCCAGAGACCACGCAGGTCTTACCGTTCTATTACATTCTAAGAGAACTATTTGTTTTCTATTACATCTCCCCTAAGCCCAAACCAAGCCATCTTCCCCATCAGCCTGTGTCTGCTAAACAGCACCTAAACATTCAGGAATTGAGCACATAGATCAATGAGAGCCTTTTAAAACTCCTTGTTCCTCAGTTTCAGTGTTTCTCACCCTTTGTGCTCTCCCTTGGCCATCTCATGACCTCTTGCAATCTTGATGCACCGCTATGCAGGTAAGTGTGAAGCCTAATGTTTTCTTTCTTGTTCCTGATGACCCAGTGTGACACCGCCACATAAACATCCACATACCTGGAACTCAGTGTCCACCTGAACGCATTATTTTTCCCATCAAACTTACTCTTCCTTCTGCCATCAGCTTCCCAGGAAGGCAAGCTCAAAACTTTGCAGCCGTCTCTGCCTCTTCCTTCTCCCTCATTCCCTCCGTGCAGGGAGCACATCTCCTGTTCCACGTGTGGTTGCTGAGCCCCCGTGGTTTCTTCTCCTACAGACCCGTAAAATACCTGCTTATTAGGAATGAGCGCTGAATTCCATCAAATTTCTCTTTGGCATCATTTGAGAGGACGACTCAAAAGTAAATAATGACTACATAATTGAGTAAACCTTTACACAAACTGGAAATCAAAGGAAAACTAATGTGTTAAAAATTATGAATCACAAACTGGCAGCCATATTTATCTGAAATCTCGAATCATTTTTTGGGGGGGGATCGAACTCATGACCGCGTACTTGCAAGGCAGGCGCTTATGCCGCTGAGCTAATTCCCCAGCCCTCGAATCATTTTATTAAAGACATGATCAAAACAAAGATATATATTATTATTCTTAGCCATTGTAATAAAAAATAAAAATATAACCATTGTAAAAACCGAGGCAAAATTATCTTATAATTATCTTTGAATCGTGTGGGAAAATATGTATATTGTATTATTAAGAAAAATAGGGCTAAACTACTATATAATATATTATCTCGATTTTGTGGGAGAAAATAAATTTTACTGAAGTAATGAGAAAAATTTTCATGACTGAAGAATATTAGTTTGCAGAACACCTGTATGTTGCAATCTCACTTTTATTATATATTGGTTTATTTTCCATAATTAAACTTCAAAAGTATAAACCAAAGTATTTCTATTAATTTTATCTTTAAGAAATGATATTATAGATGATTTTTCTCTTGTTTTTGTTGTTTTTCCCACATATTTTATAGAGAAATAAAGTCTTTTGAAATGCTGTAGTTTTAAAATTCTAACATACAGATTCTTGGGAAAGGTTAACTTCCTAGCATTTTTCTTGTGGTCGTTCACAGATTAGCTACCCATGACCTCGGTGTACAAGTTCTAAACTCCTCTTTATTTAAAATAGTATGTCCTACATGCAAGGAACGTACTTTTCTCCCTTCCAAAAACTCCCAGGTATAAAATGCTCTTAGGGGACTTCTGCAAGTAGAAGTGATTTGTTAATTGGTGAAACAGTTATCAGAAGTTCTGAAAGAACAGTAAAGCAGAGTTGTGAAGAAGGGGCACAGTACTAATACCACCTTTTCAGTGCACAGAAAGGAAGACTTTGTTGATTTACTAAATTCAAAGGGAATCTTGAACACAGGTCACGAAGAATACTGTTCAGAACTCTTCCTCTGAGAAGTCAGGAAGACCTTTAGAATGTTTGTGACCAAAAACGGCCATACAAGTGCCCAGCCCGATTAGAAGTGCATAAATTCATCTGATACTCAGGAAATTCAGTGGAACTTCCCAACAATTTCATCTTCCCTCATACAGAATGCTATATTTTTGCTATATCTATCTAGTCTTCAACTTGATACTGTTCCGGTTTTAAAATTCTTGATCTTCGCTTTGTGAATTCTGCTACCAGCTCCCAGTATTGGCCCCAAGACCTTGAACTCTGCCCCGGCTTGGTTTCCATGTCTTCCCACCCACTGAGAAGGGCAGACACAGCGCACCAGCTGACGATCACAGCGTGCCGTGAGCCCTGGCTGACGCCCAAGTCACGAACTATACAACACAGTTTTCGAAACGTTCTTTTAGCATCTTGTAAATTTATCATTTTCTTTAATTTTGGGAAAAGTTCTGCCCCTGCATCTTCAAATACTTTTTCTTTCTCCCTCTTTTTGAGACCTGTTTACACATACGTTAAAAAATTTGCTGTTGTTCCACAAGTATTGGGGGCTTTGTTAATATATTTGGTCTGTTTCTCTCTATTTTATGTTCAATACTTTTTACTGCTATTTCTTTAAGTGTGTCGATCTTTTCTTTTGCAAGGTCTAAACCTACCTTGTGATTTTTTTAAAAAAAAACTCTAAACATATTTATAACAGCTATTTTAAAGTCTTCAATTCAGAGAGATTGTCTTTCTCTCCACTTCTCGACCTGGGGAATGTGTTTAGGCCTCATCTGATTGTAAGGCTTGTGAGTTTTATTTCCTTTCGTTGAAGAATCATAGCAATATGTTGCTTGTGCATAGTGTTTTATGTATTTAGTCCTATTTTAGTTGTTGTGATGAGACAGAAAGTCTCAAACCTGTTAGTCCAACATATTTTGTAATGAACATTTCTTTTGTTTATGTTTTTAATTTAAGTAAGTGATATGATGTCTGTATCTCCGTCTATGTTTTACCATAGTTTTTATTTTAAAATTCAGCACTGTGTTTATAGATTACCGCCTGTTAATATGTCTGTATTTACTTTGTTTCTTCTACGTGTTGCACGATTGGAGCTTCATTCAGTAAGGGCTGAATTGGAGAAGAGCTTTGTCTTGTTTACTTGCATCTCTACACTTTCTAAGGCCACTTTCAACAAAAATACTTCTGCTCATCTTTTCTGTCAAAATATACTGATCGCTTTCTGAACAATTAAAAAAATGTGGGCTTTAAATATGTACAGAAATATGGAAAATCATCTCAACAATATGCAAATGTCCATCATCTAGATTTAAATATGTCAGTGTTTCTATATCTCCTTCACATGCATGCCTTTTGTCATGGTGATAGGCCCAAGATATTTCAAGAACAACTGAAGTCTCAATCTCAAATTTTTCCCTCTGCCCAATTCCCTGGAAAACCAGCAGAAGTTGGTTTTTTTTTTTTTTTTTTTTTGCATAATTCTGTGTGTGTAATGTACACACATTTCCTCACACACAGGTATATTTTAAGTG
Source organism: Dolichotis patagonum (assembly GCA_004027295.1). NCBI lineage: Eukaryota > Metazoa > Chordata > Mammalia > Rodentia > Caviidae > Dolichotis > Dolichotis patagonum. The sequence goes on along the minus strand of PVJX010017097.1, from coordinate 28,142 downwards.
TTTTAAAATGCTTCCAAATGAAATCACACTGTATGTATCTTTTTTTGCAACTTGCTTTGTGGGTTAACATTAGGTCAAGTATTTGATTTATTGACCTGGTGAATGTCATATAATTTAACTTCATATGACATTCTAGCAATGTATAATTTCTCTATCCTCCTAATACTCAAAAGTTTTCCTTATCCTCTCATTCTTTTTTTAACATACTCACATGTGCTTGTATTCCACCAAATTGGCAAACATTTAAAAGTCCAGTATTTCTAGGTATGGTAGGAATATGAGGAAACGTAACCTCTGTTCAGAAATGCAATCTATATGCGGTATTGAGATGAGTGCTATCCTATTCAGCTACTTGGGAGATCAATGAATCATAACACCTACTTCTGCTGGTAATCAAAGGTCTGCTTTGAAATACTGGTTAAGAAGCTGGCAGAACCACTTTTATTAGGTTCTAGTTCATAAATTTTATGGAAAATAAATACCATATTGTTCTGACCATCTCAAAAATTGAACTTTTGTATTTTTAGAGAAACAGAGACTCCAAAGGGCTGGAAGATGTTTGAAACAGTAAATAACTTGAATAAATTTATTATAAATTTGATTACTTCTGGAAATGTTAACAAAAAAATTAATATTGATCTCTCACTGTGTCCTATACTAGTGATGCTTTATGACTTCAAAGTTATTTTTTCTTTGTTTTTAAGATAGGCTATTTTTAATGAGTCAAAAATGAAAAGGGCTCTGAATAAGATCAAATTATGCTTGTGATACTGAATTAAATATAATTACTATTTTTACATATGTAAAACATTAAATTGTACTTCCTAAAATGAAACTCTTTATAAAAACCATTTGAAAATTAAACAGAATATCTCAATGTTGAGGTGTGAGGGATAAATCCCTCTGTAGCTTTCATGAAAAAATTTAAAACAAAATGCTGAACAGCACATGTTTTACATAAGTGAATTTCCTCTTAGCTCTGAATACCTACTGTCTTCAACCTGCATCTTCTCTTTGCTCCTATAGCTTTTCTTTTCTCTCCCTCTGCCACATTTTAAGATTTTCTTTTTTTTCCCTTTGCTTATGAAGCTACAGTAGCAACAAAAGCCAGTGTTTCTCAAACCTAGCTGCCAATTTGGAATCACCTGAGAGCTTTCAAAAACACTAATCCCTTTGACTCACCTCAGATATTCTGATTAAATTTGACTTAGGGTCACTATATTATGGAATATAATTTACCAATCTTGAGCTTTTCACAAAAATTCAGTAATGAAAAGTACATCTCTATGTAGTATGCTTATATACCTTTTCTTTCATTCTCATTTTGGATCCTATAATTTGGGCAGATTCTTCACAGGAACCACTTCCACTGTAATTCCCAGTGATCAATTGTGTAAATTTAGAGAAATTACTTAATTCAGGCATTCCACTTTTTCTCATCCATAAAATGGAGATAATAATCACACCATACTTTCCAAAGTTATGGTATCAAACTAAATTATACATGCAAGCAAAATGGAAAGCAATTTACCAGCGTTAATTATCATGAGTCTCCCTGCTCACCATTACCGTACGCTGTTTGAATTACATCCACACAGGCTCCTTCATAGGTTACATTGCTGTAATTTCCTGTTTGCTTCTTTTTTGTGTACCTTTATATACCCTAAATCTCTGTTCAATTAAGGCTATTTGGGGAAAAAAATTATATTGCTTTAGTATTTTTTATTTTTTTCTATTTAGGAAGACAAAGTAGATGTCAAAGATATTCACAGAAACAAAGCCTATAGTTTATAAAATTTTCTTCCAATGCAATGAATGCTAACTTTGGCTAAGATGATTCATAATTTTCTCTCTTCTTTCTGTCTGTCTCTCTGTCTCTGTCTCTGTCTCTGTCTCTTTCTCTGCCTTTCTCTGTCTCTCTGTTTCTCTCTCTCTCTCTCTCTCTCTCTCTCTCTCTCTTTCTCTCTCTCTCTGTCTCTCTGTCTCTCTCTCTCTCTCTCCTTACATATGCATACAGGGTCGATGTCAGGTGAATATTTTTGACATAATAACCTTTGATCTTTTGTCTCTACTACTTTTAATAACTTGGTACATTGACACTTTGATTGTTGCCTGAGAGGGTGGATATATAGAAATCTAAAACAGAAATAACCCTTGAGTTTTTTATTTTAAATCTTTTATATTTCTATTTTAATTGATACACAGTAAATTGAATATACTTATGGGATAAAATGTTACACTCTAATATATACATGCAATGTATAATGATCAGATTGGGATGACTGGCATATTTATCACCTCATATATATATAACTTCTTTCTGTTTTGATATTCCAAATCTTCTGTACTAGCTGTTTTGAGATAATAGATTGTCGTCATCTACAGTTAATACTACTGTGCTGTAGAATATCAGAAATCATTGCCCCTCCCATCTGTTCCTATTAACCATCCCTTTCCACCCCTTCCTCCCCCTATATCTTTCTCTGGCTCTGGTAACTACCATTCTATTCTCTACTTCTTTGAGATTAAGGTTTTAGCTTCTGCACTAAGTAAGAATGTGCTATTTGTTTCCCTGTACATATGTTGTTTCCCTTAACATGTTACCTGTTTCATCCATTGTGCTGCAAAGGGTAGGCTATAATTCTTTTTATGACTGGATAGCTTTCTGTTGTGTATAAATACCCAATTTTTCTTCATTCATTCATTCATTCATTGATGGACACCTAAGTTGATTTCGTATTTTCCTGTTATGAATTATGCAGCAATAAGCCCAGGGCTGCAGATGTCTCTTTGATGTGCTAAATTCAATTTCTTTGGCTATAAGCCCTGCAGTGTGATTGCCGGGTCATCTGGTAGCTCTATTTCTCATTTTCTGAGGAAATTCCACATTATTTCCTATAGCAGCTCTTCTAATTTACATTCCCACCAGCCACATAGCAAAGTTCCTCTTTCCCTGTTGCCAGCATTTGTTTCTTTTGCAAATCTTTTTGGTAGTAGCCATTCTAACTGGGGTGAGATAATATCTTATCACAGTTTTGATTTGCATTTTTCTGATGATTAGCGACACTGAGCACTTTTTATAGCACTTTGGGTCATCAGTATATTCCTTTTGAGAAATGTCTGTTCAGTCATTCACCTGCTGTTAGTTGAATGACATTGTCCAGGATGACAACAATGATGTTGATTCAACTCTCCTCTTTATTGAGTTCTTGGTCAGATGAACAGTTTGCAAATACTTTGTCTCATTCTATTGGTGTCTCTTCACTCTTTTGATTATTTCCACTGCTACACAGAAGCTTTTTCATTTGATGAAATCATATCTGCCAACATTTGCTTTTGTTGCCATGCTTTTTGGGTCAAATTTACAAAATCCTTGCCCAGATATCCTGAAGCATGAAATTCCTCTATATTTTGTTATAATAGTTTCATATTTTTAAGTCTTACATGTGAGACTTTGATACCGGTTTTTTTTATTATTTTTTATTTTATTATTATTTTTTAGACCAGGGATCGAACTCATGACCTTATACCCAAAGCCTTTTGATACAGTTTGAGTTGACTTTTTGGCTATAATGAGAGACAAAGGTCTATCTTTTTCTTCTGTAACTGGATGTTTATATCTTCCAGCACCATTTGTTGGAGAGAATTTCCTTTCTACCATGCATGTTCATTCTGCTTTTGTTGAAAATCAGTTGACTATAAATACATAGATTGGTTTCTGGGTTTGTCTTTCTATTCATTAGTGTATGTGTTTGTTTTTATGCCAGTAGCACACTGCTTTGATTACTACCACTTTGTAGTATGTTTTGAAGTCAGGTGTTATAACAATTCCAGCTTTGTTCTTTTTGTCAAGGATTGTTTTGGGGACTCAGAGTATTTTGTGGTTACATACAACTTTTTGGAGCACTTTTCACATTCTGTGAAGAATGCCATTGATATTTCAATAGGAACTGCATTGAATCTGTAGAACACTTTGAGAAGTATGTACATTTTGATAACATTAATCCTTCCAGTCCATAAACATGTGAAATCTCTTAATGTTTTGGGGCTCTCTTCAATTTCTTTTATCTGTGTCTTGCAGTTTTCATTACAGAGATCATTCACTTTCTTAATTAAATGTATTAGTAGGAATTTTTATATTTATTATTAATAGAATTACTTTCCTGGTTTTTTTCTCAGTAATTTTGTTATTGGTGAATAAAAAGGTACTGATGTTTTGTATGTTAATGCTGTGTCCTGCATTATTGAATTACTGTGGAGTCTTTAGGCTTTTCTATACAGAAAATCATGCCATATGCAAACAGATAATTTGAATTCTTCCTTTACTAATTTAACATCCCTTATTTATCACATCATACTCTTCTGACTAAGATTTCCAGTACTATATTTAGTAAGAGTGGTGTAACCACATATAGTTGTCTTAGTCTTGATTTTAGAGTGAATGATTTCAGCTTTTCTTTATTTCTTATAATGTGGGTTGCACATCATACATATCAATTACACTGTTGAGATACATTTCTACCATATGTGGTTTTTAAAGTTTGTTTTCTTTTAACATAAAGGGATGTGGAATTATACTGTAATATTTTTATGCATCCATTGAGATGATCTTACAGTTTTTAATCCTTCATTCTGCTGAGGCAGTGTGCTATGTTTACCTATTTGTATATGTTGAACCATCCTTAAATCCCTGGGGTAAATAGCACTGGGTCATGTTGCACAATATTTTTTATGTGTGGTTGATATTGATTTCTTAACATTTTATTGAGAATTTCTGCATCTGTGTTCATCAAGGATGTGGGATCTTTAGTTCTATTGTGTCCTTGTCTGATTTTAGTATCAAGTGATGCTGTCCTCTTAGAATGATTTTGAAAGAGCTGCTTGCCTTCCTATGCATTGAAATAATTTTAGAAGAGTTGGCATTAGTTCTTCCTTAGAAGCTTGGTAAAATTCAATAATGAAGGCTTCTGGCACTAGACCTTTCTTTGTTAGACTTTCAGTTACTGATTCAATATCACTACTTTGCCCTGACAGTTTAAATTTTTATATAGTTAAGTTAATTGGTACAATTTAGATATGTATAATAATCACATTCATCATAAGTAATTGGTACCTATATGTGATGTATCTTAATGCCTCTTTTTTTCCTATTCCCCTCCCTTCTCTCCAACCCTTTTCTCCTCCTTACAGTTCAGTTTTGGTGGGTTATATGTGTCAATAAACTTACCCATTTCACTTAGATTTTCTAATTTGTTGGTATGTAGTTATTCATAATAGTCTTTAATGATTATTTGTATTTCTTTATTAACATTTGCAATACCTACTTTTTAATCTCTGAATTTTAAAATTTAGAACTTCTTTCTCCTTTTCTTGGTCAGTTTGGCTAAATGTTTGTCAATTTTATTTATTCAGAAAACCAATGGTTCTGGCAAACATGAGGTAGTAAGTTTGATCCCTGGTACAAAAATAAATAAATAAAATAAAATAAAATAAAATAAAATAAAATAAAATAAAAATAAAACCAACCCTTAATTTCATTCATCTTTTATATTTCTGTAGTCTTTATTTTATTTATTTCTGCTCTGATCTTTGTTATTTCTTTCCACTAATTTTGAATTTACTCTCTTCTTGCTTTTTCAGTACTTTGTGTTCCACTGGTAGGTTTGTTTGAAATCTATTTTTTTAAATGCAGGTACTTGTTATATAAACTCCCATATTACTACAGCTTTTGCTGCATCATAGTTTTTGATATGTTATCTTTTTATTTTTTTCAATAAATTTTTAAATTTTCCTATTGCTTTCTCCATTTACACACTGGTTGTTTAAAAGAACGCTTTTCAATGTACATGTATTGATGTCATTTCTAATGTTCTCTTATTGTTGAATTCTAGTTTTATTCCATTGCTGTTAGAGAAGATATATGGTATGATTTCACTTTTTTAATTTGTTGAGACTTATGTTGTAGTCTAATGTATGGTCTCTCCAGGATAATGTTTTGTGTGATGATAAGAAAAATATGTATTCTGCAGTTGTTTGATGGAATATTCTATAAATTAGGTTCCTTTGATTTGGAGTTGAAATTCACTCTCATGTTTCTTTATTGATTTTTTTGGTCTGGACGATCTCTCCATGAATGAAAGTGGCATATTGATGCCCTTAGATGTTACTGTATTTAAGCTTATCCCTTTCTCTCCTTTTAGATTTGAAAATGTTTCCTTTATACACTGAGTACTTCAATGTTGGTTATGTATATACAATATTAACAACTGTAATGTCTTCTTTTTTTTAATCGGTACTGGAGATCGAACTCACAACTGTGCACTTGCAAGGCAGGCGCTTATGCCACTGAGATAAATCCCAAGCCCCTGTTATGTCTTCTTATTGTGTTGAATATTTCATCATTCTATAGGCATATCTTGACCCTTTTCTTTATTTTTTTATTATTATTTTGAAGATAATAAAATACAACCAAACAAGACAGAACAATGCCAATTGACACAATGCAGTGAAAATGGTACAGAACTTCACAGCAGGTTACTGGAACAGTATTAGGTACCATAGTATATCTTGTTATCTTCACAATAGTTGTCCTTTCAATCAGGTACAGCAAAATCAAACCAAATACAGAACATCATAAAACATATCAAAACAGAATATTGAATAGAGCAATACAATTAATCAGAACAAAGCAAAACAGTGATAACAATATTTGCCTTCACAGAGATGGTAGAAGATCCCCCATATTTGCTATATTGCATATGGTCATCCTCCCAAGAGATGCTCAGACCTCCCATTTGCTAATGGAGAGGGGGGAAGGATGGGATGTTTGATTCTCAGCCTGCAGGCTCATGGCTGCTTACCAGGGAGGCAAGTGGGTTGCTTTGTTGCTCAGTGCCCTAAGTTCCACCATGGTGGGGAATCTCAGGAGATGCTGCCTGACTGGTTTTCCCCCTGGGTCACCTGCTGCTTGCTGGAGCCATGGCTGCTTACCATTTTGACCCTTTTAAAACACTTTTTAAAAGTCAATGTCTATTTTATCTGGAAAAAAAACATAGCTACTGCTGTTCACCCTTTGTTTCTGCCTGTCTGCTTATCTTTTTTCCATGTCTTTGCTCTCAGTTTGTATGTCTTTATTGATGGGGTGACTTTCTTAGAGACTGAATATTGCTGACTTTAGCCTTTTAAAAGATTCATTTGGACAATCTATATGTTTTAATTGGGTGGATATAAACCACTTACACTAAAGCTTCTGTTTCTTCTGACTTTTTAGGGATTGCTTTGTGTATCTTTTTTTATATTGATAGAATTTGATTCTCTTCTCTTACTTTTTTATGTATTAGATTTAGTGTCAAATTTTGCACATTTGTTTGATAGTATTTATCATTTTGCTTTTATTATTGGAGTCCTTTAAATGTTTCTTGTAGAACTGTTTTAGTAGTGATGAATTCCCTCTGTCTTTGTTTGTTTTGGAAAGTCTTTATCTTATATTTATTTTTGAAGAACATCTTTGCTGAGTACAGGATCTGTGGTTTATATTATTTTTTTCTCTTTAGGGTTTCTTCCTGCCCTGAAATGTTTCTGCATAGAAGTCTGTGTTGAATAAATTTTTCCATAACTTTTTTCATACCAGGGATTGAACTCATGACCTCACGCTTGCCAAGCAGGCGCTGTGCCACTGAGCTATATCCCAGCTAAACCCAGCCTTCCGTATGGGTTTTTTTTTTTTTTGATGTGGTCTTGTTTTTCTGAAACACCCACAATGCACACATTTTCTCATTTAATAATGTCTCATGGATCTCAAAAGCTTTATTCATTCTTTAAAAATTTTTTCTTGTTATCTGGGTTGTTTTTAAAAAAATCTATCTTTAAGTTCAGAAAATCTTTCCCTGCCCAATATATCCTGCTGTTGAGGATTTCAACTATATTTTAAATTTAATTTATTGATTTTTAAAATGATTTCTGATGGTTGAATTTCTTATTCCCATTATGAATGATCTTTCTAATTTTATTGCATCATCTATGTCTATTTTCTTTTTGCTTGTGAGGTTTTCTTAAAATCATTCTTTAAAACTGTCAGGCAATTCACTAGCTTCCTTTATTTTCAGGTCTCTTATAAGAGTCATTATATTCCTCTATCACATTACTTCATTTTTCATGATTCTTGTTCCTGAGCTGGTATTTGTACTTCTGGTGAGTCAACTGCCCCTTGTAACTTTTTGAGGTAGCATTTGTAGTAAAAGACATTTTTGATGCATCTTATGGTGTTGATCAGATATGATACATTGGTGTTATTTCCAGTTGGGTGTTTTACTGTGGTGTTCATGAAACTTCTTTGACTGTGATCAATGTGGGCAACATCTACAGGTGTCCCAGGGTCCTAGACTTCAAGACTGGTAGGTTTCCATGAGCAGCTAGGGTACAGCTTCTTCAAGTGGTATGAATTTGTTGTCAGCTCTGGGTGCGATACACTTACTTGCACGTGTAGAACAATCACTATTTTCTGTGGGTTGTACAAAGATGGGACCATCCAGGTGAGAACTGCACAAGGGCTAGGACACAGCAGAGGGCTGAGAGAGGGTGCCTGGCAGTGCCTAAGTTCTCCACAGATGACATGGGGCCATTGGAGGAGAGGTGAAGCTGCTTATCCACTCACTTGGGACTCTGTGGACCAAGCTGCCAAGCACAGGCTGTCTGGCTATGTTCTGAGGCCATGCATGGCTGGGCTCAGGGCTGGCTGGGTGTTTCTGGGGCAGCAGGAGGGTAGATGAGTTCACCCAGTGGTTTCCTGGGGGCCTTTATAGGCCAAGGCAGTTCGGGTGGGCCTCCTAGGTGCTTCCCAGCGCTATGGGAAGTCGGGTGCAGCTTCCTGGGTGACTCACAGTTCTGGATCAGCAGGCTGCTGAGGGAAGCTGACCAACTATTCACAGGGCACCGAGTGGGAAGGTTATCAAATGGCTTCACTGCAACAAGAGCCGGGGTGGGGGAGGTACACAATGGTCTGGACTCTTTCTCTGGGGCAATAGGGCAGTGCGGTAACCTGGCACCTCCCCAAACTGGGATCAAGACCTATGAAGGCCGCAGGGTTCTCCAGTAGCAAATATCTCAGTTGACTGTGTTAATAGGGCAATTGCCGAGTGTCTGCTGCTTACCGTTCCTCCCTTAGTGAAGCCCATTTTTGTTCAGGGCTGACTCTACGGGACAGCATACAGATGCTGTGTGATGAATTCTCTTCTTTGCAAGGCTATTGTGTATCTCCATGCACTGTGCTCGAATGCTCTGCTGCAAACACTCCATCAGAATTGGTATTGTTTTCTCCTTGCTTTGGTTCTTTGTTGTAGTCCAGGCAAGCATGCTAGAAGCTTCCAGTCACCTGTTTTCCTAATATCACTCAATCATTTTTTAATTTTGATTTCTAAAAGTCTAATCCCAATGCAGGTGGGAGGATTCAGGACATAGACAAAAAATTTTCAGAAGCCAAGGTGACAACAGAATTTTCCCATTTCTAATCAAAAGAAGGATTTATCTAGACAGGAAAAGAGAAAAAAGCAGAGATGAAAGATGGTGCTGGAAGGTGACAAGACTCCAAAGAAGGAGGTTCTGAGGAGCAGCTAGGCTGATGGGCAATTTGATGAGGCTCCAGCTCCCAAGCAGCCTCAGGAAAGGTAGGCAGCACCTGGACCGGAAGGAGCTATGCTGGGATGGGGCCATTCTCCATGGCAACTTGTATGGCTGAATGGTCATGGAGAGGATTTTCATATAACTCCTCACACCTTGCCACTCTATCAGATTCTGAAACCATTTACAACCCTCGTTGTTTGGTGGAGGCGGCAGATGCTCACAGAGACTGAGGTTGACAAATGGAAGTTAAACTGTGTGATAAATTAAACTCTTTTTTGTAACCAAAAGGAAGTTGAATTGATAAATTAAATAAAATGATCTTTTGTATATTTGGCAATGTGAGATATGATTTACACTCATCACATTTATGAATATGCATGTGCAGCTATTTATATTTTACATTTGTATTTACACACATATATACACAACACAATTCAGGTGCTCTGACAGAAAATACATTGGTAGTCTTCTGTCTTCTCTAGACACAGAAATGTCCAACAACCATCTTGCAATTCATGATCATAGCCAAACTATTTGGAAGGTGCATTAGTGTCTCTGTGGTGTCCCCAATATAAGGAAAATGCCACCTCCAGAGATCTCAGAAAGGTGACAGCCTTGTAGTGAAGACAGCATACATAAGTTTCTCAAAGAAACTAAAACATATTCTATGTCAACCATACCGAATGATGACACTATACTAATGCTAACATTCTCCTATCACTAATATGTTTTTGTAGGACAGAAAGTTGATGTGTAGCTTTTCCAGTACATTAAGAATTGTAAAACTAATGTTATCTTACTAACAATGACAAATTGACATGATGACAGCAGTGGCCAGTGATTTTCACAGCAGGGCATGGCTGGAATATTTTAAATGACTCTTAAAAGGGAGGCAAACTAGACTTCCTCATGTGTAGCCTGCAGCATACACCCTCAAATAGACAGCCTCTTAATTCCAGTGAGAAGGAAGATAAAATGTGCCAAATAATTGAGGATAGTCACTGAAAAAGAAAGCTGCTTGAAGCATGTAATTGCATCTTATGCATCATCATATTCTTCCCCTTTGCCCTTCTTCCTGTCTGCAGTACAGCTGAGATGTCTATTAATAGAGACAGATCTGAGGTACAAGAACAGCACTCTTGAAATCTGGGAGACAAGAGCTACCTGGTACAGATGGGAGAGCTAGAAGGAGTCTGAGTTTCTGATACATCCCTTAGGCAGTTGACAATTTCCCAGGACTACCTTTCTCCAGACTTCTTGTTAGAAGGAGAAAATAATCCTTTGTTTCAAATAACTATGATTGGATTTTCTGTTCCTTGTAACTGAGCACCTGGCAGCCTACAGATGTTGTACACACTGAACAGGAGCAACACCATTCACCTGGATTTTATACAGTAATAAAGCTTAACTCGCCTATTTTAGGAATTAAGATTAACACAGATATATGGTGAATTAGATATTCTAAAAGCATATTCTGCTTTATTTCATTTTTTCTTTTCTGAAAATTTGTTTATTTTAAAGATAATAAACCCAAAAAAACAAAACAGAATAAAGCCAGTCAAAACTGGTACAGAACTTCAAAGCAGATACTAGGAAAACAACAATGGCTACCATAGCATATCTTATCATCTTCACAATAGTTATCTGTTCCATCAGGTATAGCAAAATCAAGCCAAAACAAAACAGAATAAAATCAATCAAAATAGAACATTGAATAAAGCAAAAACAATTAATCAGAACAAAATGAAACAGTGAGAACAATATTAGACCTCAAAAACAACATAGAAGGAAATCCACCATATTTGTTATATTGCATATTATCATCTTCCCAAAAGAAGCTCAGACCACAGGCTTCAAGCCTGCAAAAGCATTCAATGCTTTTTGTACCTCAGTTGCTATCAACTCAGCCTATCCTCCAAACCAGCTGGTTGCTTTAAGGTGGGGGTGGTGGTCCTTGATTCTCAGCCTACGTATCAGTGGGCTTACAGGAGGTGCTATCTGACTTCTCTCTTCTTGGGCCCTACGTGCCTTATGTTTTGTTTTGTTTTCTTTTGTTGTGGTTCTGGGTGGTGATTGAAACCAGGGTCTCTCCTAAGCTGAGAAAGTGCTCTACCAATTGAGCTAAGTTTCTCAGGCCTTAAAGGGATACTCTGAATTTTCTATAGCCATAATGTAGCTATATTCTGGATACGTTCACCTTTTCTAAATGCTTTTTGACTCGGATAGACTTGCAAGAAATTCAGAGTCTTTCAAGAAACCAAAGTAACTAAGTTTTATGTGTTATGAAAAAATTAACTCAATTATGAATCAAGAGCCTAAATGTAGAACATAAGATATATGTAAAATATAAAATTTTATAAAAATTATAGGGGAAAAGCTTGCATAGGACTAGGAAAACAGTTCTGAGACTTGACACCAAAAGCATGCTTCACAGAGGAAAAATAATAAAAACTGGACTTATAAAAACTGAAAATTTGACATCTGAGAACCACCTCTGAGGCCCGTAGGACCAGAAATCAGTGCCCAGTGACCTATGGTCACTCAGGAATCTACAGTGAGGCCCACAAGGACTGGAAAGCTGCACCCAATGACCCTCACACACATCAGAATTGTAGATGAGGCTCTTGGGAACTGGAAAGCTACACTCAGTGATCTACCCACACATGGGAACCATCTCTGAGCCTGTGGGGACTGAGAGTCTGTGCTCAGAGACCGACACTCATCTGGGAGCCCACAGTGAGGACTGCAGGGACTCAGAGCCGACAACTAGTGAGCTGCACACACCCAGGAACCATTGGTGAAGCGCCTGGGGACTGGGAAGCTGTACCCAGCCACCCTCAGTCATCTGGAACCCTCACTGAGGCCAACAGAGTTTGAGAGTCTGTGTCCAGCAACTTGCCCACATCTGAGAACTATCTCTGAGACCCGCAGTGAACAAGAATCTGTGCCCAATTACCACACAGTCATCTGGGAACCCTTGGTGAGTCCTGTGGGGACTGGGAGTCCACCCCAGTGACCCTCCCACACCCAAAAACTATCTTTAAGTCCTGTGGGGACCAACAGGCCACACCCAGAGACTCACAGCCATTGGCAACCCTCAGTGAGGCCCACGTTGGATGGCCTGCCAGCACAGGAAGCAGCTAGAACTTGGCATCCAGCTGAATTGGAGGAACACAGAAAAATGCCAGAATGAAAGAATAAAATGCAATCTCAAACTTCCAGCCCATCCAGATCTAGTACAGGAGACATAGACATGGATGGAATTAGAAATGACACACCTGAAATTTCTGAAATGAAAGCAATGGAAGTAAAGAAAGAACTACAGGAAGCTGTAAAGGAAATAAGATCAGAAATAATCCCTCCAGTAAAAACAGGAATGATAAACATAATGAAAAAATTGGTGAGTATATCCAAAGAAGGTATAGATTAAAAAAAAAATAGAGCATAAAAAAATGATGGAAACCATGAATGCACAATACAGGAAATAATTGGAATACATGAAACAGATTCAAGGAAATATCCAGGAAATCAAAAATTCCACTGAAAGCTGGAAAAACTGCATAAATGAAATTGAAGACAGAATGTCAGACCTTAAAGACAGGATTGTAGTGAGTTATCATGAAAGGAAAGTTCTCTTAAAAATAACAAAGAATCAGGAAATAGCAATTCAACAGCTGCAAGATGATACAAAGAAAAACAATATAAAGTTGCTAAGTGTCAATGAAAAAGGACAAATGACATAAAAAGACTATTTATAGAAGTAATAGCAGAAAAATTCCCCAACATGGGAAAAGAACCTGACATGCAGATAAGTAAAACATATAGAAACCCAATTAGCCATAACCAAAATAAATCTACACCCACACATATAATAATCAAGATCTCAGAAACTCAGCACAGTAACAGAATATTAAAAGCTGTTAGAGAGGCCAGGGATTTAGCTTAGTGGCATAAGTGCTTGCCTTGCAAGCGTATGGTCGTGAGTTCGATCCCCAGAAAACAAAACAAAACAAAACAAAACAGCTGTTAGAGAAAAGACACAGATCACCTACAAAAGAAAACCCATCAGAACCACGACAGATTTCTCAACACAAACCCTCAAGGCAAGAAGAGCTTGGAGTGAAGTATTTCAAGTCCTGAAAGAAAACAACTCCCAACCCACACTGAGGTATCCTGAAAAACTCTCTTTCAAATTAATGGAGAAATAAGATATGTCCACGACAAAGAACAACTGAAAAAAATTCATGACCACCAAACCAACCCTATGAAGAGTACTGAAAGACATTCTAGGAAGAGATAAAAAATGACCACAATTCCAAGTACAACAACAGAAAGAAACCACCAAGCAGGGCAAGCAGTTAAACAGAGAGGAAAAGTAGGGAACCAACAGCAGGAAAGATATCATGACAAAAACAATCCAATAGTTATCAGTTATAGCCATTAATATAAATGGTCTCAATTCATCAATCAAAAGAGACAGACTGGGAGAATGGATCAAGAAACAAAATCCAACAATATGCTGTATACAAGAAACTCATTTAATTCAAAAGGAAATTCATAGGCTGAAAGTCACAGGATGGAAAACAACACTCCATGCAACAGGGACCCAGAAAAAAGCAGGAGTAGCTTTTTCGTTTGCAGATAATGTGAACTTCAAACCAAGAATGATCAAAAGAGATAAAGACAGTCACTACATATTTATTGGGGGAAAACTTCAAGTGGAAGAGCTAAAAATTATGAATATATATGCACTAAATATGGGAGCATACAATGATGTAAGACAACTATTAATAGACATGAAAACTTAAATAAGAAATAATACAATTTTAACAGGGTACCTTAACACCCCATTGTCACAAAGCAACAGATAAACTAGACAAAAAAATCAGCAAAGCGATAGTAGAATTGAATCAAACTTGTGACCCAAACTGGTATCTTATTATGAGGATGAAAAGGCATGTTACATATCAGAAAAGAATAATTGCAAACAATATTTTGAAAAGGATTAGAATCTGGAATATAAAGAACTATTAAATTGTAACTATGAAAACCCACATAATCCAAGTAAGGAATGCTCAAAAGACACAAAGAGACATCTCACTGAAGAGGATGCAAGGATGGCAAAAATGCACACAGAAGATACTTAATATCATTAGCTACTGGAAAGATGTAAATTAAACCACTATGAAATATAAATACATACCTCTCAAAAGGGCTAAAATTAAAAAATACAGTAATGACAACTTGAAATACTGGTGATAATGATCAGGAATTACATCACTCACAAATTGCTGTTGGGAATGAAAATGATATAGACACTCTAGAGAAAACATTTCAATAGCTTTTGTAAAGAGTTCTAAAATTAACTATGTAATTACTATGTGACCCAAAAATCATATTCCTAAGCTTTTATCTCAGAGAAATATATTATAGAAAAGTCTGTATGTAAATGTTTATGGAAACTTTATTTGTAATAATCGAAACTAGAAGTCATCCAGGTGTCTTTTAATGGGTGAAAAGTTAAACTGTGGTACATCTATATCATGAAATACTAAAAATGAATGGATTAGTGATATATAGAACAATTTAGATGGATCTCTAGAGAACTATATTTAGTGAAAAAATCAACCTCCAAAGTTTATCTGTAACAATATTCCATCTATATAAAATTCTTGATATGACAAAATTATAGAAATGGAGAACAGATAGATTAGTGAAGCTTAAAGAGAGCACATGGATGGAAAGAAAGTGAGTGTGGTTTTAAAAGGGCAGATGAGAGATCTCTGTGGTGTTGAAAAATTCTGTATTTCACCATATCAATGTTAATATCCTAGTTATGATATTGTACTTCAATTTCATGAAATAGTGTTAGAAGAAATTGGGTAAATAGCATGTGGGATGTCTCTGTTATTTCTTAAAACACCATATGAATGTACAATTTTCTTATAGTAAAAAATTTAATTTTAAAATGTAAATAAGCAAATAAAACAGTGCTTTAATATCAGAAAATGAATGATATGTGAAGTTGAAAGTTGCCTGACAAATGAATACCAGCAGCCATGATCAGCACAGCAAATATTAAGTAAAATGGGAGATCTGGAACAAGGTTAGTTTTCTTGACTACCTCAACAGTAATATATTCCTAGTTTGAGCTGTCCAGATTCCCTAGATAAGTTCAACATAGTAGGAGATCATAATAATAACAATAATAATTAAAAATACAAACATACAAGGAAGGAAATCACCACAAAGCAGAACCAATGAGTAAGATAAACTCCAGATTTTTTATATTCTGATAGAGTGTAAAATGACTATATAATGACTAATTAAACCCCCCAAAAGAAGAAAGTAATCAGCAGAGAAAACATGACAAAATTATCATACAAACTATAATGTGAAATAGAATTTATAAAAATGAAAACTGTAACTATCAAATTAAAACTTTGGTGGATCATTTTCTCTGTTCTACATTGTACAGTGGCCAAATTGCAACATTAAGTAAAAAGAAATAGAAGATATAAGAATTGGAAATAAGGACCAAAATTATTGCTTATAGGTGATATGGTTGCATACATAGAAAAAACAAAAGTGCTTACAGAAAAATTATTAGAATTAACAAGCATTTAATGAGGTAGCTAACATTTAGGGCAATTCACAAAAATCAAGTGCTTGTATAAATTATTAATAACCAGAAAGTGTAGTTCCCAAAATGACACACTTATAATAACAGAGGGAAAATTACCTAGGGAAAAATTTCTAATAAAAGGTCTATAAATGTTTTATAGAGGAAACTTTAAAAATATCAATGCAAATAAGAAAACAAGGTAAAGTAGGAGGGAAGCTATACAGTGTTCATGGATAGAAAGACTCAGTACCAAGTATTTTACACCCACTCTCTACTCTTCCAAATAAGGTCCCTTGTTTCTCCTTCACAGAGAAATGCAGAAATCAGAAGAGAACTTGGATCTCTGGTTAAAATAGGCCATGAAAGACAGGAGCAGGTGCCACAGCATGAGAAACCTTCAGTCTTGGTTGCTTTTGTTGCTGAGACAAAATACCCAACACCCAAAGTTAAGGAAGGAAATGTTTATTTAGCTCACAGTTTGTGGAGATTTCAGTCCGTAATCAGCTGGCTCCAAGTCAAGGTGGCATGGCAGAAGAGCAATGGTTCATGTTGGCAGAAGACAGCAAAATCAACAAAAGCAAAAGGAGAGGAGCATGGAAAGAAGATTCTTTCAGTCCCTTATATTATATGTAGGCCACACCCACTTGGGTGTAGCACTCACACGCATAATTCCAACATTGAACAATGAAACAATCACAAATTCTGGAAGCCTGCATCCCTGATTGCATTAGGCTTTGGGTGGGGCTGGGGGGGGTGTCCAGATACAAACAATAACACATTATGTGGTACTACAAACTTGAAGATTCCTGGAGAAGAGATCACGATAAGAATATAAATAGAATATCTAAACCTCCAAGAAGAGACTGACAATAAGACTCTTTGGGAAATTAAGACACAAAAAGAGAGTTATCTGTTTCATCGCTTGTATTTAACATAGTACTAAAAGTCTTAGCTAAAACAACCAGGCAGTAAACATAAAGGTAGCCAAATTGGAAAAGAACAAGTGTAATCATCTGTTTGCGGTTAATATCATCTTACATGTGGAGAACCTAGAGATCTCACAATCGCAAAGAACTGTTGATCAAATAAATAAATTTGGCAAAGTTTCAGGATACAAAATTATTATGCAAAAAATCAGTTGTGCTTACACACTAACTGTAAACAACATGAAAAAAAAGAGAGACAATATAATTACTGGTACTTTCAAAAGAATAAAATAACTGAGAATAAATGTAACCAAAGAGGCAAAAATCATATGTATAAAACTACAAAATGTTAATGAAATAAATCAAACAAGACATCAATGCATATAAGAAGCTATCTCATATTTATGAGTTAGAATACCTAGTATTATTAGATATCAAAACTACCCAAAACAATCTAGAGATTAATGCCGTCCATGATCCCAACAACCCTTTTCTTTTTGGTAGAAATAGAAACACCCACCCTAAAACACACATGTAACCTCAAAAAACCAAGACATTCTTGAAAAAGAAGTATAAAGCTGCAGGTCTCAGACTTAATCATTGCAAAACTTAGGATACCTGAGACTGGGTAATTTGTGAAAAGACACTTGTTTCTCACAGTGCTGGGGCCTTGGAAGAGCCCAGCGTTGGCTTCTGATGAGAGCTTTCTTGCCGTGTCCCTAATGGCAGAAGATATCACATGACCAGAGTGCAAATGTGCACCTTCAGATTCCTCTTCTTTTTCTAGCAAAGTGAGTCCCGCCTTCAGGATCTCATCTAACTAATTACAGTGTGAAGGTTCCATCTCCAAATACAATCAGCTTTTCATAGCCAAGAGTTCAACCAACCATGGATTAAAAATAGTGTGTCTGTAGTGAACATCTACAGATCTTTTTTTCTTCTCACTATTCCCTATACAATACTGTAGAACAATTGCTTACAGAGCATTTACATTACATGAAATATAAGCAATCTAAAATGATTTAAATTCTAAAGGGGGATGTGCATAGATTATCTGCAAATATTGCGCCATCTTATAACAAAGGACTTGGATTCCATGGACTTCAACATCATACAGGAGGTCCTAGGACCAATCACCCATAGGCACTAATGGACGACTGTCCCATTAACACATGAATGTGGGGATTCAGTTTCCAACACAGGAAGTTTTAGGGAGGACCTTCAAATCATAACTAGTTAGTTAAAGTCTCTGATTCCTCCTGCCCTAGTCATGCGGTCACAAGCACACAGGATATATCCTTAATAACCGGATGGATGGATGGTTTCCAAGGGAAGGCATCAGGGTGGATGGCTCTGCCATGGGATTTGTGCAGCCTCCCACGCTTACCTGCCACTCCCGCAGATACTACCAGTGTATGGAGGCTTCGTTACCTAGGAGATCAGCTTCACACCACCCCTGTGTAGACAAAAACAAAAACAAAACAAAACAACAGTAAGACTACTGTTCACAGTATTCCAAAGTACAGGACAAAAGTAATCAACTTTGCTTCTGAAACATTTGGTTCCATCTCTACATGTCTTTGTGTTTTTTGTTTTTGTGGTGTTTTTTTCTTGCATTATACAAAGATGCCATTTCTGTACCTGAATGTGCCTTGTCTTTATAGAGGAAAATGTTCTCTGAGCTCCATGAGTCCCAGGATACTTATTACTATATTTTCAGATGAACTTAGTCTCTATGTGTATATAATACATGATAAGCACATTGTAATTATCTCTCAAAGAAACAAAAATATCTGATTAGGTTGGCAGGTATCCAGAATTGGTGCCATCTGAATTGACCCACCACAGTTAATGGATCTGATGTGTCTTGGGACAGTTAATTGGCACATGTGGAGTCATCATGGTCCCAGAGATGATTATTGGCTTTGTTTAGATGTCCTTTAATTTCACATTTGTTTCATCTTCTCCACCAGACCCACATATTTATCTTCTCTGCATCTGTTCCCAGATTGTTTCTGTTTAGCAAAGAACCAATATCAATAAACTCCAAAGTTATACTGAGCTCACCAAATAGCAAAATAGCTAGTTTATTGGCCAAAAATTGTTAGTGTGATTTTTTTGTAGTTATATATAAATTCATCTTGTAGGAGTTAATTCCATTTATTTTTTTTACTTGTGAACCCATGTTTCATAGAATCTTAATATTTGTACCAAGTTTTTAAATTTCCTAAACATTCCCATTCACATTTTCTCATTTGATTCAACAATTAATACTGCATGATTATTGTTAGAGGAAAAGCAACTGATATTCAGCAGTTCTGGAAAAACTTTCTCTGACTCTTGAAAATAGTATAGAACTTTCAAGGTGTAAGAAATAAATTGTACTAGTTTTGCACACCAAGTGATTCTCCAGTTCTGTGTGAACACTGATTAGCTGTCCTACAATTCAGTTTAATTGTGCCATGAACTGGAATGCCCCACAGATTAAGGGGTAAGTCTCGGAAGGCTGCCCCCAATATAGATGACAATTATGAGTCTTTAATTTGTCACTCTTACTTTTGAGTGGCAATAAATCAGGGTTCCCACCATTCTGTCCACCTGGATAATTTACTAAGACAGCCCAAGAACTCCCAGAGCACTGGTATGCTTATCTCTTACCATTTAATAAAGCATATGGCTGGTAAAGATGAAGAAATATGTAGGGCAAGATATATGAGAAAGGACATGAAATTTTCATCCCTTCTCCAGGTATGATCACCACCTAAGTAGTTCCATGCATTCAACAAGCAATTTGCTTTCCAAGCCCATAACTCAGGGCTTTTTATGGAGGTTCAAGTGCACAGGAATGATTGATTACTGCCTCAATCACCAGCTC
The DNA here is from genome assembly GCA_004027295.1 of Dolichotis patagonum. Lineage (NCBI taxonomy): Eukaryota > Metazoa > Chordata > Mammalia > Rodentia > Caviidae > Dolichotis > Dolichotis patagonum. The sequence goes on along the minus strand of PVJX010017097.1, from coordinate 8,098 downwards.
CGCTCCTTTTCTTGGGGGATGAAAGTGAGGTTGAAAGTTTCAAGCTTCTAATTGTGGCTCGGCCCTTCTAGTGACCAGCCTCCTTTCTAGGGCCAACCAAAAGTCACCCCATTAGAACAAACCACAGTCCTATAACCCAGGAAGTCCTGTGCAGTTAGTTCTGTGGCGAGAAAGTGGGTAAAGACTGAATACATATTCTGTTATATCACTGGGCGCCCTGGAGGACGCACTCTCTTGGTGGATTGCATATCCCTCCAGCAGGGCCACATCGAGAAATGAAAGACCTGATAGTCTGGCCTGATTTGGAATCTAGTGACTTGATTTCTTCAAGAGTTTCAGATTTGTGTCTAGCTGGTTTCAGTCAGTCTCTTGAGGAAATGATCACAGTTGCGTACCTGTTTAGAGAAAGCTCTAACCTCAAGGCTGAATTAACAGCTTGTGCACTCCACTGCTCTACCTTCTTTCTGCTCAGAGGCGGCTCCTCTGAGGTCACTGTAGGCTTACATAGAAATACAAAGGCCTCAGTGTGACTTTGCTGCTGGGCAGTCCTCTGTAAGCCAGCAAAGATAACCTTAAGGAGATTGCATCGAAAACGCGCAGGGCCCAAGTCTGTCACTCTGAGGTGACTGCTGTCAGTACCATCAGTCGGGCTGCAGAAGCAGCTGATGGTTTTCAGCTCAGAAAACCTAAATGATTCACTCATGGTGGATTTAGCCTGGGGAGCGTGAATTATACTGCAAAGATGCCTTGTTCATCTCTGCTGGTAGATAAGCTAGTTATAGTTGGGATCAACTTCTCTCTTGTAAGACTTTCAGAAATTACCAGGACACACAGGTATTCAAAGTCTCTCCTTTGCTTGTGTTCATGGGTGTTGTGTGCTGTAACCTCATACGCAGGTCTGAAACTGTAAGTGAAGCACTCTTTTCAGTGCAAAACTTAAGGGGACACATACATACAGCTCAGGTATCAAGATAAATAATATTGTAACTTTTTTATTTATTTACTTATTTTTAGGCAAGGTCTGAATGTGTACCCAGGCTGGTCTTGAATTCATGGTGATTCTCCTGCCTCAGCCTCCTGGTGCTGGGGTTACAAGTGTGTGCTACCATGCCCAGCTTTAACATATTATTTTTAAAAATAAACCTGAATACAAAAGTTATGATGGACAAGATACAGTGGTGCCTCAGTTCACAAACTTGATTCTGCAGTGATTCTGGTTGCAAACTGAGCTGGACGAGAACTGAACTAAATTTAGTGGTTAGGATCACCGTTGACTTGATTCCCGTCCACAAAGTACGAAAATGTGGGGAAATTTGATTCGGTTCTTGACTTGATCGGTTTGTGACCAGAATTGTTGAAAGAACTGAATACATGAAGTAAGGTACCACTGTGTCCAAATTTTAGATGAAGTTTTTATTTGATTTGTGGTTTATTTTCTTTTGTCTCTGACTCCAGTATGGCTTAACATGTCATTTCTCACATGTTTTAACTGTTTTGCAACTGAAATAATGAGTCATCAACTTTGCAGCCTGCAATACGGAGTTTTTATTGTCTTCTGCTGCATGGCTCTGAATAAGTCACTTCTAGAATCCCATTCCTGGTAGCTGGTATAAAGGATAGAAAATGCAAATTAGCAGAACCACATAAAAATTACATTTATTTCCTCTTTCAGGTAGATGCAGGCAGGCCAAAGTTGGTATGGCAGTTCTGAGATTACCATGGAAACAATTTTCTTTTCTTCTAATTCTTAATTATCATCAATATGTGGCTTCCACCATGGGGCAGTTACTTGACTAATGGCCAGTTTGAGTGGGGAATGCCCAGCTGAATTGAGCTGCCATGGTTCTCATGGTTAAGAAGACCCACTTAAGGAGGCGTGTTGTCTAGACAGTACAGCAGGAGAAAGGGCGGGAAGGGGCTCAGCTGATCTTCCTTGGAAGAGGTTTGTTGCAGCTGCTCTGTGGAAGAGTTTTGGTGTTTTTTTCTCTGAAGGAGCTTCGGCTGCTTACTTTCTTCTGAGGAACTTTGATCCTCATCTTCATCTTGGACGTCATCTCCTGGCTCCCAGGGCAGACCCCTCAGCCTTCTGGCTCGTCCTTCAGGCTTTTGGCACAGTCAAATCAGCTTCCAGTATGGCCCTTGGGCCTTTCCGGTGCAGATTGTTCGATTCACCATGGTGGATCCCTCAGTCTCCTGACACAGCTGTGCACAGGACGTTGCCGTGGCTCCAAGCACTGACTGACTCCCTTGCGTCTCCAGTTAGCAGACAGAGGTTTGCACTCTTCTACATCTGACTCTAGTAAGCACCAACTAATAGACACCACACAGCTCAAAACCTACTGCTTTACTTCCAATTCTCACATATGTATTTCAGCCAGTAAGAAAATAGAAATTGGAAAAGAGATAAAGAAAGAGTTCTACAAACTACCACAGGACACAGGCTTACATGCTGCAGAGTCTGCCATAAGTTGTAAAGATACTTTGGGAAAGGAAAACCTTGTATGAATATTTTAATACTAAATTCATTGGGACATCATGAGATTAAAGCAAGTTACCTTTGGCCTGTGCAATGACAAGAGGGGCTCCAAGTGGTGGCCAGGAGCTTCCAGATACTTACTAGAGTGGCAAACTGTTGCTTAAGTAAACTCGGTCATTGAGACTGCTGCACATGCATTTTCAATTTCTTCCCTAAGGGCCACCAGTGTGGTGGATTTTCTGCACTATACAATATCCTCTTGGGTCCTTCATACAAGGGTAACACCATCTGTTGAAAAAAATCATACAATTTTTCTTTTCCTGGATTGTGTACACATTTTTTTGACAGACTCTATATTTGCAGAACCCACACAGCTGCAAAGGAGGATGGAAATTGTAGTCTTTGCTCTGAGCAGACGTGTGCTCAGCTAAACTACGATTATAGAAGAAAGAGAGGTCAGATGCTGGGTTAGTCGGCAGGTGGAGCAAGAAGGAGACTGAGATTCTCTTTCCTATATCTCTTTGCTCCATGCAGATCCTCTGTGGGTAGAACAAGGCTCCCCCACACTGGGGAGGGTCATGGGCTTAATTCAGTCTACTGATTCAAATGCTAACCTTCTCGGGAAGTTTCCTCACAGGCACATCTGGAAAATGTTTAACTGAATATCTATGCATTCTGTAGCCTAGTTAAACTGACACATAAAATTACCTTTTGCACTCAAAGTCAAAGTGCCTGTGTTTTCCACAGACAGATATTCTATTTTAAGTGCGATGAGGTACCATCGAAGAGTTTGATGGGGAAGGCAGGATGGACAGTTAAAATTAGCCTGGGTGATGGAAAATGGAGCATGTTTCAGTGCTGTTGGGAAAGTCTATCCAGAAGAAGACCTGAACGTCAAGAGATTTGAGAGTAATTGAAGCAGATGCAGTAGGATGGGAGGAGAATCCAGAATTTAGAAAGGGGGCTGGTCTTGGGCAGGCATAGGAACATGTTCCTCATTATAAAGGAAAGGAGACAGAAAGACCAAAGCAGTAAATCCACAAGTTTGGTAGCTGGCATTGGGGAGGCCCCTAAGTAAAGAGCAGAACACATAGGCTTTACTGAAGAGAGAAAAGTTTGGGCAAAGCTACAAAAGAATGAACTGCTGGCCACCTGCATGCTGGTCACCAGCCCAGGGAAGTGGAGAAGGCGAACGTGAGACACATGACAGTGTAACTGGTCCCCACAGGGCTCTGTAGCTAGGGACAGGTGAAGAGGACCAGACAGCAGAAGCAGTACAGAGTGGAAATTTGTACTGGAAGTGAAGGACAGAAGAGGGCCCTGGTCCTTGAACTTGACGACGCACTGGAAATATCTGGGGAGCCGTAAGAACATCCTGATGCTTTGTTTCCAACACAGACACTTTGGCTTAATGGCCTACGGTTCAAGTTTGAGGCGAGCTGGGGTAGAGGACACAGGCAGAAATGACTGAAATGAATGGGCCAGGCCTGGGTTAGGGCTGAAAGGGTATGAAAGGGTTCAGGAGAAAGGAAGCAGAGGCTCAAAGGCAGATGTCTCAAAGAGGTAAAAAACTGTGGTTTTGTTTTTCCTGGAATGTTCCAGAAATGTAAATGCAGTTTTCCTCAATTCCCAGGGCTAAATTCTCCCAGGTATCTTCCATGGATCATGGCTTACCTGTGTAGACCTGAGGAGACTCTCCATGTGCGTGTGAAATGCTCTCTTTCCTGCAATTTGTGTGACTTTTGTGTGCTTTACCTTATAAGATAGTATACTGAAGAGCAGCTTAAATTTTAGTTACAAAATATCCTGTTTCACTTTTTGAGGGATGGGAACCATTATGGATGTCATGTCTGTATCCTTCCTGAATTCATGTGTTGAATTCTGATCTCCAATGTGTTTGTGTGTGAAAGAGGAGCTTCGGGAAGTGAAGGAGGTCGTGAGAGCACAACCATCCTCAAAGGGATTGGTGCCCTTATAAAAGAGCGCTTTCACCCTCTTTCCATTGCATGAAGATCCAGTTAGGTGTCAGCTGTGTGCCCAGATGCTGACCCTGCTGGCACCCTCACCTTCAGCCACCAGCCTCCAGGGACATAAGAAACAGATGTCTGCTGGTCAGTAGTCACCCAGTATGTGGTTGTTTCTGTTAGCAGCTCTAACTAAGATGGACTGAGCTTCCTGCTGGCTTTGGGGAGAAGCATTATTGTGAACCTTATCCTCTGAAGCAGGTTTGAAACAGAATGCTGCTTGGAATGCCCCATCTTACCTACACTCTGTCCTCCAATTTTTATACAGTGAAAGGAAAGGGGCTGGTCAGGTGTCAGTAGATGGAGAAGTTGCCAGTAAACAAACTGAGGAAGAACTGGGTGGAACATTTTCATCATCCATGGAGTGGCTGTTAACTATATGGACCTACACACCAAGAGTTTCTTTTTTTTTTTTTCCTAAGCTCCAATTATTAGAAATCTGATTCCCACCTTCTCTAAGGTGGCTCTAACGTGGCTAAAAGTTGCTCTAAGCCAGTGGTGGTAGACTATCTTGGTTACTTTTCTTTCTCATTGTTGAGACAAAATACCTGATGCCCAAAGTTAGGGAAGGGAAGGTTTATTTCTACAGGTTGGAGGGTTCAGTCCATACTCATTTGACTCCAAGGCAAAATGACACAGCTGAAGGGCAGCAACAGCAAAAGAGAGGAAGACATGCCTTCTTCTCACCTTTACACTGTATGCTGGCTCCACTGCTGGTAGATTCATACCACCAATCCAAGTGCTAGACAACAAACCAATCACAAACATTAGATTTGGCTGTGTCTATGATTGCATGAGGCTTGGGGGGAGGCATCTGAACATAAACCATAACATGAACCCTTTAAGCTTTTAGTGATATAAACAATGCTGAGGCACATGGGCCATAGGTTTGCCACCACTGTCCTAGTCCCTAACTAGCTTCTGATCCAGAAGGTCAAGAGGGTTCCAATCTGATAGAGCAGTAGTTCTCAGCACTGGACACTTGCTTAGTGTGTTCTGGCTGCGATAATAAAAACACACAGACTGAGTGGCCCACACACAAATTTACTTCCCCCAGTTACAGAGGCCAGAGTGTCCAAGGTTTGGTGTCTGATGAGGTCACGGCTTGTAAAAACTGTGTTCTTACTGGATCTTTGTGCAGTGAAAGAGGCAGAGAAGATCTATGAGACCTCATTTTGTAAAGGTGCTAATCCCACTGATGAAAACAGAGCCCCCCACCCCACAAAGTCCTGCTAACTAATGCTATCACCCTGGTGGTTAGAATTTAAATGTGAACTTTGAGGTGATACAAACATTCAGCCCATAGAAGTATGCATCTGACTCATCTTTGGGGTTTGTTAGAACATGGATTAGTAGACCACAAACACAGAGACCCTGGTTTATTAGATGGGGCCCAAGAATTCATATTTCTAGCCACATCTAAGGTGGCACTGATGTAGCTGGTCCCAGGGCTGTACTTTGAGAAGTTCTGCTGATGAGAACAAGGCCATCAGGGGATGGGAAAGCAGAGAGCAGATTATCTTCAGTTCAAAGGACTGTGCCAGAGAGCTCTGTGTCATCCTGTGGTCCAGTGTATTTTAATAAGCTGGTCCAAATGTGATCTGAAAGTTTCTTTTTCCTCTGTCTATAAAGTCAAAGGCTTCCTAGTGGCGGGGACACTCAGAGCAGGGCAAGAAGATTTGTAGTGAGTGTGCCCTGTATTCCTCAAGTGCTCCCAGGGGCTGCACCTAGTTCTTACAGCCATGTGTAGCATGCTCAAAAAATACTACGACTCTTGCTGTCCAGTGTGGTCCAAAAAGAAGTGGCATGCATAGAACCTTAGGAACGGTGTGTGACAAGTTTCAATCACTGTGCCGCGGCCAGCCAGTTGTGCGGTATGATTGAGCGAAGGCATGTTTTAGCAGGTGCCATAAACGGCGGACCATCAGCAACGTATTTTCATGGAGTTCCATGATCATGCAGCTTCAGATTCCAGCTTTTTAAGAAATGTCATCATGGGAGAGGAAGCTCGGATCTACGGTTGGGATCTGGAGTCTAAGTTTCAGAGTTCTCGATGGAAATCACCCAGTTCCCCTGGTGCAAAGAAGAGTGCATCAACCAAGATCCAGCATCAAGGTGACTTTGGTGGTGTTTTTGACCTTGATGAAATGGTGTGAGCTGCACTTGAACCCAGGAAGACTACAGTGAACTCTGAATATTACAAGGGATTATTAGAGCATTTAGGAGGTCATGAGTGTAGAAAATGGCTTGAGAAATGGGCAAACAGTTTCATCCTTTCTTGTAACACTGCTCTGTTACACATAGGTTCTGGGATGGTAATTTCTGTCAAATAGAAGCATTACGCTTTGTCTTCATCCACCTTATCACAGGATCTGGCACCAAGTGACTTCAGGCTCTTCCCCAAAGTTAAAATAACCATGACCTATAAACATTTTGAGTGGATTCAGGTCTCCAGGCAGACGCATGATACAAACTAAAGATGCTCATGAAAAAGGACTTCGAGAATGGCTTCAAAAAGCACAAGCATGATGGGATAAGTATGTTTGAAGCAAGGGGGAAGATTTGGAGGGCGATTAATAGCAATGTGTCTTTTACTGTGATTTTTAAAAAAACTTGCACATTCATTATATTTCTGAATCACATTTCATTCAAACATTATTTATCTCTTCCATTCCTTCTATGAAAGGAGTAGGGCTATAACTTTACAACACAGAAAGCAATGACATAGGCAGATTTAAGCACAGTGTCTTCTTAGCCAGTTAGGGACAGGTCAGTCTGCCTGACCCTTGGCAGACTGAACCTGGCACAGGTTCTCCTACCTAAATACTGCATTCCTACTCATGTTCATTCAGTTGCTGCCCTTTGGTGACAGAGGGAAGAATCCACCAGGGAGATTACTGAGACAGAGGAAGCTGTGCTTCTGATCTGGGTACTTGATGTGTAAATGACCTCCCTTCGCCAGTATACTTCAGTTTCTCAGCTGCCCAGTTTGGGTTGCTCCTGTTTCTTAGAAACGGCTAGTTACTGTGATGCATAACTAGTCACTATGATGCACATTGTACAAACCAATCCCCAATTGGCAAGCCATTCTGCTTCTGTCCTTCCTGTTTGCTTATCCTGTATAAGCTCTAGACCACCAGAGATCAGGGCCTAATATTTTGGGAATGCCTCCCAATCCTGGGTGTGGTTTTGGTATTCCTTCCTGCCCCAGCAGATGCAGCTCTACTCTGCTGACAGTGTGGTGGTGGTGCCACCCTCCCCACACCTCCATGCCAGATGCCTTGAGGACCAGCCTAAGGCTTTAGTGTCTCCAGGAATTCCCACTTCCTGCCTAGTGGGAGGTAGAGAGAGGGTGAAAATGTAGGTTTTATTATTGATTGGGTAGAGTAAGGTTAAGAGATCGAAGGACTATGGGCATTGAAAAGATAGATTATTACTCAGAGGTATGGGTGGCACGTGGGGGCAGGCATGTCACAACAAGCAGAGAAACATCAGGAACATCAGGAGTAATTGTGACAACAGCCTCAGTTGTGGTTTCTGTGGGAAGAGGTGAAGCAGGCTGAGCAGATGTCAGGCTGTCACTAGTTGTGTGATACTT